>PVJL010006510.1:0-91086 GCA_004026885.1 Lyroderma lyra
CGTCTCTGCTCCCTTCCCTCTCCCCGACTCGCCCCTTTCTCGCCAGCCTTCAGGTTTACTTGCGATTTGTGGATTTCTCAGCAGCCGGTTTGTCACTCAGGGTCCGCTTTCTTGGCTCCTGGTCGGCCGTTCAATTGTGTTTTCTGGGAGAGGCTTTAGGAACCTCCTCTCCAGTCGCCATCTTGTCTTCTCTCCTTGTCATTTTCTTTGACTGTCCTGCCTGTTGCATGGTGATGCTAGCATTCATTTAATTAACTTCATCTTTTGAGTGAATGGCATACTATGCATTGCTACCATAATTCAATTCAACTTTGAAAAATAGCATATAGATAACTTTGCTTAAAATGTGTGTAAGTTTATTTTTAGCACCACCAGTTATCTGTTGACCATTTGTGTGTCACCTTGAGAGAAGTGTCTGATGAGGTCCTCTGCCCAGTTTTTAATTGAATTTTTGTTGTTCTTGAGTTGTTTATGAATTTTGGATATTACCCCTTATTGGAGGTGTTGTTAGCAAATATCTTTGCCCATTTGGTTGGTTGCCTCTTTGTTTTGTTGACAGTTTCTTTTGATACAGAAACTTTTCAGTTTGATATAGTCCCATTCATTTATTTTTGCTTTTACTTTCCTTATCTTTGAGGTCAAATTAATAAATTCCTCCCTGAACCCAAGGTCCGTAAGTTTAGTACTGATGTTTCCTTCTTTGCAATTTATTGTTTCGGGTCTTATATGTAGGTCTTTGATCTATTTTAAGTTAATTTTGGTATATGGTGATAGATTGCAGTCCAGATTCATTCTTTTTCATGTGTCTTTCCAGTTTTCCCAGCACCATTTATTGAAGAGGTTTCATTTTTTCCATTGTATAGTTTTGGCTCTTTTGTCAAAAATTATCTTCTCATATACGTGTGGGCATATTTCTGGGTTTTCAATTCTGTTCCCTTGGTCTGTGTGTTTGTTTTTCTGCCGATACCATGCTATTTTGATTATTGTCGATTTGTATTGTAAATTGAAGTCAGGGAGTGTAATACCTCCCACCCTGTTCTTTCTTCTTAATATTGCTTTTGTTATTTGGGTCTTTTGTGATTCCATACAGATCTGATGAATTTTTGTTTTACTTCTTGAAAAAATGTCAGTGGGATTTTGATGAAGATTGCATTAAATCTGTATATTGTTTTGGTTAATATGGTCATTTTAACTGTGTTGATTCTTCTAAACCACGAACATGAAATATCTTTCTATTTCTTTGTGTTGTCTTCAGTGTCTTTTAAAATAGTGCCTATAGTTTTCAGTGCATAAGTTCTTCACATCCTTTGTTACGTTTATTCCTAGGTATTCTATTCTTTTTGTTGCACTTGCAATAGGTATTGTTATTTTCATTTATTTTTCTGAAGTTTCATTGTTAATATATAGGAATGCAATGGCTTTTTGTTCATTGATTTTGTATCCTGCTACTTTACTATATTCATTTATTGTTTCTAATAGTTTTTTGGTGGAGTCTTTATGGCTTTTTTTATATAAAGAATCATGTCATTTGCAAAAAGTGACAATTTAAGTTTTTCATTCCCAATTTGGATGCCTTTTATTTCTTTCTATTGCCTGATTGCTCTGGCTAGGACTTCTAATATTATGTTCAATAACAGTGGTAATGGGGTGTTGCTGTTTTGTTCTTTGTTTTAGAGAACAAGGTTTCAGTTTTCACCATTCTGTATGATACTAACTGAAGATTTGTCATATGTGCCTTAATATGTTGAGGTGCTTTCCTTCTATATCCATTTTATTGTGTTTTTATCATAACTGGATGTTGTATCTTGTCACATGCTTTTTCTATATCAATTGTTATAATCATATGGTTTTTATCTTTTGTTTATATGGTGTATCACATTGATGGATTTGCATATGTTGAGCCATCTTTGTGCCCCTGGAATAAACCCCACTTGATCGTGATGTATAATCTTTTTAATGTATTGTTATATTCGATTTGTTAGTATTTTGGCATCTCTATTCAACAAAGATATTGGTCAGTAGTTTTCTTTTTTGTGTGTTATCCTTACCAGGTTTTGGTATCAGGCTAATATTGACTTCTTAAAATGAGTTAGGAAATACTGCCTCTTCTTCAATTTTTGGAAGAGTTTGAGTTGGACAGGCATTAAGTTCTCTTTGAATGTTTGGTAGAATTTACTATTGGAGTCATCTGGTCCTGGACTTTTGCTTTTGGGGATTTTTTGGATGACTGTATTAATTTTCTTACTGTTTATCAGTCTATTTATTAATAGATTTTACAGTTTTCATGATTCAGTCTAGGAGAGCTATATGTTTCTAAAAACTATCCGTTTCTTCTAGGTTTTTGAATTTGGTGGCAAATAGTCCTTCATAGTATTCTCATATGATCCTCTGTATTTCTGTGGTATCTATTGTAACTTCTCTTTCATTTTTGATTTTGATTATTTGTGCCTTTTCTCTTATTACCTTAGTGAGTCTACACAAGGTTTTGTCAATTTTATTAATCTTTCCAAAGCAGCAGCTTTTTGTTGCATTAATTTTTTTCAATTTTCTTTTGTTCTCTGTTTCATTTAGTTCTCTAATTTTTATTATTTTCTTCCTTCTGCTGACCTTGGATTTCATTTGTTCTTTTTTTCTAGTTCTTTTAAGATATAGTGTTAGGTTGTTTATTTGGGATTTTTGTTTGTTTCTTGAGATAGACTTGTAATGATATAAATTTCCCTTTTAGTACTGTTTTTGTGGCATCTGAATAATTTTGATACAGCGTGTTTTCATTCTCATTTTTTTAATATAATTTTGATCTCTTATTTCTTCTTTGACCCAGTTCTTTAATAGCATGTTGTTTAATTTCTACATATTTGTAGTTTTTCCTGCTTTCTTTTTGCAGTTGATAACCAATTTCAAAACTTTGTGATCAGAGAATATACTTGATATGATTTCAATCTTCTTAAATTTGTGATCCAGCACATGGTCTTATCCTTGAGAATGTTCCATGTGTTCTAGAAAAGAATGTATAGTCTTATGTTCTAGGATGAAGTGATCTGAAAATGTCAATTATTTACTATAGTGTATCATTTAAGACTGGTGTTTCCTTATTGATTTTTTTTTGTGTGTGATGTATCCGTGGTTTTCAATAGGGTGCTTAGGTCTCCTACTGTAATTATATTTTTGTCAGTATCACCCTTCAGTTCTGTTAGTAGTTGTTTTGTATATTTTGGTGTTTCCTGATTGATGGCATATATGTTAATAAGTGTCATGTCTTCTTGTATAATCTTTGTGATGTGTCCATCCATCTTTGTCTCCTGTTACCTTTTTTATCCTGAAATCTGTTTCATCAGATATAAGTATGGCTACACTTGCTTTTCTCTGAGTACCATTTTCTTGGAGTACCTTTTTCCACTCTTTCACTTTGAATCTATATTCATTGTTTCATCTGAGATGTATCTCTTGGAGGCAGCATATGGATGGGTTTTGTATTTTTGATCCAATCTGGTACTCTGTGTCTTTTTATTGTTAAGTTCTGTCCATTTATATTTAGGGTGATGATTGATATATGGAAATTTCTTACAGCCATTTCATCTTTTGTTTTTGGTAGGTCAGTGCCTTCATTGTTTCTTTTCTTTTTTGTTTCTGTCAGTTTTTTTAGTTTGGTGGTGTTCTATGATTTTTTTCTCCAATGTTTTCTCTTTTTTTATTTTATGTGTCTCAGGTCTGGATTGTTTTCGAGTGGATATCATTAAGTTTTTGTAAAAGAAAGTTTCATATATACAGCAGTCCTTTTCTTAAGCATGCTTCTTAGCTCCATTCCCCTTTCCAAATTTAGACCTTAACTTCCTCTTCTTTTCTGCTTTCATTGTAAAAAATTATCCCTATTTATGCTGTAAGATGAATTCTGAGTTGCAGTAGCAAATTGTCTTCTTTCTCTCTCTCTCTTTTATCCTCTTTACCCTTTAGGATATGTTTACATGTGTAGTGCTCTGTTCTGTATTGGGGTTGCCGTTTCCTGCATCTGTCTGTCTGTTAGTAATCTTGCTCATGGTTTTGTATCCTTTTAATTTTTTGTTTCAGGTCAATAGCCTCCTTCAGTATTTCTTGTAATGCAAGCCTTATGGTGGAACATTCCATCAGCTTCTGTATATCTGGAAAGGTCTTTAGTCCTTCATATCTAAAGGATAACTTTGCTGGATAAATTATTCTTGGCTGGTAATTTCTCTCTTTTAGTAGTTTGCATATTTCATTCCACTCTCTCCTGGCTTGTAGAGTTTCTGCTGAAAAGTGTGGTGATAATCTAATGGGCTTTTCTTTATAGGTTCTAATTTTCTTTTTCCTGGTGGCTTCTTCCTTTGTTGTTGATCTTTGACAGCTTCAGTATAATATGCCTTGGAGTGGGTTTGTTAGGATTGAAGCAGTTAGGTGTCCTATTTCCTTCTTGGATTTGAAGTTTCAGTTCTTTCCATAGGTTTGGGAAGTTTTCTTTGTTTTTTCTTTCGTTTTTTTTTGGGGGGGGGCGTTTCTTTGACTATTTGAATAGACTCTCTGTGTCCTTCTCTCTCTGTTCTCTTTCTGGTATATCCATTATTCTTATGTTGCTCTTTCTAATGGAGGCAGATAGTTCTTACAGAGTTCTTTTCTTTCTTTTAACTCTCAAGTCTCTCTCTTCTTCTATCTGTGTCATTTCCATATTTCTGTCTTTGATATCACTAATTCTTTCCTCCATCTGTTCAGCTGTTTTCTAAGCTATTTCAGTCTTTATGTCTTTTATTGCGTTCTTCATCTTCCAAATTTCTATTTGGTTCTTTTTTAAAATTTCAACTTTTTGGTAAAATATTTAGTTCATTGATTTTATTTCTGAGCTCATCAAACTGCCTATCTGAATTTTCTTATATCTTGAGTTTTTTCAGAATTGCGATCTTGAATTCTCTGTCATTTAAGTCACATATTTTTATGTCTTTTAAGTTCATTTTCTGGAAGTTTTTCATTTTCTTTCTTAGCAGCTATATTCCCTTTGTTATTCATAGCAATTAACGTGTTTCCTTTCCTGGGCATCTATCTACAGGAATGGATTCTTCAGCAGGTAGATTTGAAGAGGTCTTTCTTTTACTTTTCTGTAGGTATCTTTGTAGCATTTTATGTTCTCTCTTGCCTTGCCATGTTTTATTTTCTCTTGCGTTATTCCTTCTTTTTGTGGTGAGTGGTTTCCTGTGGCTTCTCTTCTGCAACCCGGTGACCTTGGTCTCAGTGCACCACCTCTGTGGGAGAATGTGGTGGGCTGTGGGGCTCTGAGCCTCTGAAAGTCCAATGCTGTCCCTACAGCAAGAAGTAGCAGTACATTTTTGTCTCAGCAGCCTTGTGGGCCTCCTCTGGTTTCAGCTGGGAAATGTGAGGGTGGGATGGGTTGGGAGAGGTGGAATTAAAGGTTCTGGATAATGGTGGCTGCCAGCTCACAGCTGTCTCACCTCTGCTGCTCCTTCCCTGTCATGAGAATTAGCTGCATTGTTTGTCTGAAGCTCAGGAATTGTCCCCAGTTCTCAGCCCTGTAGATATTCTACTCTTTAACCTGACACTCACTGCCACAGTGTCTTCTTGGGCCCATGGAAATACTGGGAAGGTGTAGCAGAAGAGAGCTCTGGGAGTGGGTGGTGAGGTAGCCAGGCCCATGTCTTGGTTTTCTTTCTGGCATTGAGGGCAGTGAGAGCTTTTGCTCTTCTGTATTTGGTCTTTGCCTCTAGGTCTTTGGCCAGATTCCTGAGTTCAGCTGTATTATATAATGTTCCCTAAGGCAGGAATGTTCAGGGCCACAGAAGGTGCACCTGCCCCCTTCTCACTGCTTCTCTCTCCTAGGACTGCATTTAGCACTGGGCTGTGTCCTGCAGCCCCTATCTCTGCTTTTCTTCTTTCTCTCCTTCCAGTTCACCCTGATTTGCCCACCTTCAGGTGTTTTGGTGGGATGAGTGGATCTCTCAGCTGTGTTTGTGTGTTGCATAGGGAATCCTTTGTTGAATTATAGCTGTCTAATTTGTTGTAACTTCCAGGGGAGATTTCAAGTAGCTCATCTTGTGCTGCCATTTTAATGACATTTCTAAAAAGGGACTTTTGCTGGGGTAATGGCCTCCACAAATTCAGCTGGCACTTGTAAACATTTATACCCTAACATTGAAGTATTTTGAAAGTATAAACAAACATATAAATGAAAGGTAACATATATATATTTAAAACATCAAAGCATTTCATTATTGGGTAACATTGCATGATGAGGTGCAAGGTGCTCATGGGTTTGAAGAGCAACAGTTAGCTAAAAGTATACAAGTCAGCTAGTAAATAAACTGTTTTTTCTCCCTCCTCTCTGCATTGGCTTGATTTAAAAAAATAACCTTAATTAAAAAATAGAATACTAAATGGTTATTTTTGCCTCATGGACCTTACTTAGCCTTCTTTTAAATCTTGGATTTGACAGTTATTTGTATTTTTTTGAGCTCTCTGCATAATGTTGTATTATATAGTATGGGAATACAAAGAAACATACATATTCTTTCTTTTAAGAGATTTACAGTTTCATTGGAAAATAGTATTAAATACCTAATAACAAAGGTAGCATTTAGAACTCTACAGCATCATTTAATAACTTTTTCATTGACTTTAACAGTACCACTAAACTTACCAATTTGATAGTGTTAGCAGAGACCAACCTGGTAATTAATGCCCACTCATTCTTCAGGTCTCAGCTCAAGAGTCACTTTCTCTGACAATCCTCCCCCACAATTGCAGTAAACTCTTAAGTTCCTTGAGAGCATGGACATTGTCTGTTTTGCCCACCATTATATCCCCTATGCCTTGTACCATTCCTGTCATGTAGATCTATAACATATGTTTGTTAAATTACTATAGTTAGGTTTTTCTTGGGCCTTTGTATTTCCTTAGCATGTTCTTCATGCCACACTGTACTCAGAGTTAGAACTCCTGCCCCTATGGAAATCCCTTTCTTATTCTGGTAAACAGGAGCTTTATTTTGCTTCATTATTTCTTGTTAAGAGTATTTCTTGTTAAGAAGACTTCTCTCTTCAGTAGAAGGATTTATATTGTAGACTAATTTTAAATTGTCTTCAGCTTCTTTGCAGTATTCATCATTGTTGACCATTCCGTCCTTTGAAACCTTTTTGTCTTGGTTTCAGCAACAGTATATTGGCTGTGAACTCTCCTTAACCCCTCTGGTCATTAAAAAAAATTTTTATTTTAACAGATATAGTTTAATGTGAAGAACTGTTAACTAGGTTTTTGAAAATTCTCAAGTATCAGAAAGGTAGGAAATGCAGATACTCCTAAAGCTCGGTAGCAAAGGTAAGAAGTTAAAATTACATGCTTCATGAAAGGGCTTCATGAAACTGCAGTTCAGGCATTACATGGGGGAGTGCTGCTCATCTGGGGCTTATATCTCTGAGTTCAGAGGAAAGGTCACATAGATTGAGACCCAGACAGCTGGTGCTGGTGTCCCTGAAGTTTGTAATAAGGCTTGTTCTGCCAGAACTGTTGCAAAATGAATTCACTTGCTACTACAGGAAAGAACTGTTGCTTCCAGGGTGAAGAAATGCTGTAGAAGTGATCATAGGTACAGGAAACCAACAGGAACAAGTCCCTCTTCCTCCACCCTGCGGTCAGCCTCTAGCACCTCATATTGGCAGAGCCAGCTTAAAGCAGAAATGTGGCTTAAAGTCGCAACCACAGCATCACAAAGCAAGTATAGAAGGCTTACCTTAATAAATGGAATAATCAGAGAGCAAAGGAAACCAGGTATTAGGGTACTAATAAATAAAATTACATAATATTGTAGCTGTTGAAATATTGACATCAATATTAAATAAAAGCAAGTCTTCCATAGCAACCCAAAATAGGGAAGACTCAAGGGAGAAATCATGCATGAAAAAATTAAGGGCAATTCAGCAAAATATAACTGTATATAAAGGCCAAAAATGGAGAAATAGCACAAATATAAACCTTCCACTAAGTTAGTAGTTAAAGATTGTAAAATTAGATTTAAAATTTATTTATATTAATTGATTTATTTTTAGTGCAGTTTTAGGTTTACAGAAAAATTCAAAGTGCAGAGTTCCTGTACATACCTGCCCTTCCATAGTTTTCCCTATTATTAACATCTTATACTAATGTGCTACATTAGTTTCAGTTGATAAACCAGTATTGATATAGTCTTATTAACTGAGGTGCATAGTTTACATTAGGGTTCACTGTTTGTGTTGCATATTCTGTAGGTTCTGAGTTCACCTTAAACCCACTCTGGTCATTTCATAGTGGTCTAATTTGATGGTTTATATCCTTCGTTGTGTGAATACAGGCATTCCTCAGGGAAATATCCTTAGCACTCTTCCTTGGTGTGATCTCTTTCATTTCCATTTAGCTTTCCCAATTTCCCTATCAGTAAAATGGGAGGTTGAACTAGAAGCTTCTGAGGTTCTAACCCCGAAATTCAGTGTTTGGCTATGTCAAATTTAGACTCATGATGGGTTTTTCCAAACTCATCCCCTCTTTTCTCTGTCTGAGTTTCTTAAATATTTTTAAAGCTATAAGTGATCCTCTTGGTCATCAAGACATAAAATCTTGATATAACATCTCATTTCACCAAGATGTGCATCCATTGTGTCACCAAGTCCTATTGATTTTAGCTTCTTTAATGTCTGTCAGATTAGTTTTTCCATTCCTATTGCCATATTGGAAAACTGTGTTCCCTTTCTCATTGCTTTCCTGCAGCAAATGCTGCAGCTTGCTGATCTGAAGTCTTATTTTCAGAGAGTGAGTTAAATGAAGCATTGCTGCAAATGGCCCTGTATGAGAGTAAGGCTCTAGCTTGCTTGTTATTGCTGGCAGAAAAACTGAGGACATAATTTCCTCCCATTAGCGCAAAAGGAATAATCAATTATTTCTTCTTTTTTGTTGCACTGTCTTATTAAATGTTTTCTTAATATGTGTTCTTTTCCAGCATAATGGGAGTTTTGAGTAACAAGTGTGGCTTTCAACTCCAGTATCAAATGATTTTTTCAATATGGCTCCTGGCATTCAGTCCTCAAATGTGTGAACACCTGCGGCGCTATAATATCATTCCTGTTCTGTCTGATATCCTTCAAGAGTCTGTCAAAGAGAAAGTGACAAGAATCATCCTTGCAGCATTCCGTGTAAGTGTTTTGTGGTATTTTTTTCATGACACACTCATGCATGTGTGTGTGTGTGTGTGTGTGTGTGTGTGTGTGACTGAATGTGTATGAGAGAGAGAGGGGGGCATTTTCCCTGTGGAGTATATTTGAGGGATTTTAGTGTGTTGGGAAAAGTTGCTTGTTCTCCATGTAGTTATGAAACTATGGCGTCTTTGGTGAAGATATGTAGAGTAAAATATCACTAATTTGTATTTATAGCACATGGGGAGAAACTTATTTAAATGAATGAAATGTATGAGTTATAGAATGCTTGTAAGGAAATATAATTGTATTACATTCAGATAGAGGAAGTCCCTTTTTGTTGCAGTGTGTTCCAAGAGACTGTTAGGAGGTTTTTCTCTTATGGAGCCCTTATTGTAGTAAGGAGTTGTATTTCAGATTCTGAATACTTTTTCAGATTCTGACTAGCAGTATTTCTGAGGCAGTCATAAAGATCTGTAATTATTTTGAACAGTAAAGTTATTCTATTAGGATATTAGAATTTTTGTGATTATCTAGGTCAGCTCTGTCCCTGAACAGATAAAGGAATTGAAGACAAGAAAGGAGCAGAGGTAGAATCTGAACCCTAGGTCTTTTGTCCGCTAGGCAATTGTAACACCGAATAAACTGTTTTTAATTGGCTAGCCAGAGCCAGTGTATTTGCTATATCAGTGGCCTATTGATAGTTTTGTTGGTTGCCTTAGGATTTAAATGGGCTTCAGAGGGATGGCTTGGTTGACCTACTGTCTTTTAAGGATGCTGACCAAGGGTAATAATAGTGGGCATAACTCATACTGCTTACACTGTGCCATGCATCATTCTAAGGCTTTCTATTTATTATAACTCATTTAATGCCTACCACAGCCCTATTATAGGGCTGTGGTTATATGGAAGTTATTGTTGTTATTGTTAGTATATTGGTATCATCAGTGTTAGTGTTGGTCTCCTCATTTTACAAATGGGATACTGAGGCAGAGAGGGCATATTACTGGTAAGTGGTAGACCTGCAAATCCAAGTTACCTGTTTCAAAATATACTTTCAATCATTATTTGTTATTATGATTTCTTTAAACAAACAACAAATCATAAATAAAAAGTAGTACAAATATAATGCAAATATTTAACTAATGTCATCACATTTGCCAAATATAGTCACTAATATCTTTCTGATTTTTCTAAGTACGTGGAGGTAAATATATAAATAAGTGTGTCATTTTGTTTTGTATTTAAAAGTAAAACTGGCATCATATGATAAATACTGTTCTGTAACTTTATTCTTAACAATATATAGTGACTATGTTTCCATTTTTATATGCATAGATCTTCAGTGTTTTTTTAATCGCTGTATTCAACTGTGTTGATGTAAAGTGGTTTATTTAATTAGTGTCCTCTTGTTGGGCGTGAGGGTGCTTTTAGTTCCTTTTACATGTTTGCCCACTTTGATGAATATTTCTGATGGATGTAGTTCTACAGATGGAATAGCTTAGTCAAAGAATATACTTTTTTACCATTTTGATAAATAATATAAATAACCTTTCAAAGATGTGCATATTTACATTTTCATCAACTATATATTGGGAATGCATGTTTTCTCATTCTTTTACTTGCATTTAATCATTCTTTCAGTTGTTACAAAATTAAGTGAAAATGAAATCATTGTTTTAAATTTGAATTCTGTTAATAATGAGTGCAGCTGAGCATCTTTTAATATTTTTACCAGCCATTTTATATTCTTCCTATAAGTTACTTATTCATAGCATTTGTGACCTTTTAAATTTTAAAATTTGATGTGTAGGGACTCTTTTTTAGATGTTTATAGCTAATAACAGTAATAACTAATGTTTATTGACAGTTTATTCTGTGTGAGGCACTGTTTTAATTGCTTTAAATGTATTATGCATTTAATCTCCCAAGAACTTCATGCATAGGCATTTGGTCACAAGAGGTTGAGTAATATGCTGAAATATCCAGGAAATAGTAGAGCTGGAATTCAGATTCAGACAGTATGATTCATGCTTTTAACCATCATACTACCCTGTCTTTGATATTTAGAATAATAAATGTTATAATTTATTGGGAGATTTTTAAGCATTGCCTTATTTAATCTGTGTGATAATCCAGTAAGTGCTATTATTATTTTTATTTTATAGTGAAGAAACCAAGACTGGGAGATTAATTCCTCAGTTTGTGAGTGATAGGATTGGAATTTCATTGATATTTATCTTCAAAACTATCTTCTAAACCAGTCTGCCATTTCCTTTTTTTTTTTTTACTTTCTTGGTGTATTTTCTCGGGAACCTTTAGAGTATCATTAAAAGGAGAGAAAATCATGAAAAGGAAAACCATAAGTCATGTGAAAGAGGAATTCAGATTCCTTTGCTGAAAATACCAGTTGAAAGCATTACACCCGTCTTTTTCCTAGTTTTGCCTAACTAGGGTTGAGTGAGTGATTAAAGGCATTGAGAAGTAAAGTTCAGTGTAAATTCCATTGAAAGAGTAGAAAGTGAAATGAAAGTGTGAATTGCTAGATATAAATGGCAGTCAGCTGTTGACCAAGTGTTGCTCTGTGTGTTAGATTTGCTTTTGATTATCCTTATTTATAAAAAGTAACATTCTTTTTAATGTAAATTTTTTTCTGTGCCCTTGAGAGGTTTACTATTAAGAAATAGGTAAATATGGTACTTCTTTATCCCTCTGCCTCAGTGTATTGACTCTGCTATTCGTTTTTCTATTAGCAAACTGTCTACCTGAGGTAAAATTTCAGTCTCATCTAGGTAAAGTGATAATCAGTGGTTAAATCAGAGTAGTTTGTAATAATGAGACTCTACCCTGAAGTATGTTAGCAGCTATATTGAATGTGTTTTTTCTTTTACTTAAATATCTGTATTCTTATTTATTTAGTAAAGATGAAAAATTCTAGAAATAAGATCTTCTGACAGTCTCCTTCTGTTACTAGAGTTCAGTTTAATTCACAAACAAGTGTTGAGTCCCATTTATATTCCAGTCCCATTATGCTAATCATTAGGGAACACATATGCCTAAGATATAGCTTGACATTGAAAGGCTTGTTGTTTAGTGAAGACAGAATATGTTAGTGCAATTCAGTAATAAATAATGTATTAACACAAGAGTAACAGTAAAAGAGGTAGAGGGCAAGCGTAGGGGGTTTTGGGAAAAGCTTCAGAGAGAAGGCTTGAAGAATATTTGAAAGATGCATAGGAGTATTTTAGAAGTACAAAGGTGGAGAGAGGTTGATAAATGTTAAGTGAAGAAGGGACTTTCTGAAATTGTCAGTAATTTGTTCCTGTAGAAAGATTGATTATTACCCCCTGTCGTCCACCCCAACCCTGAAGTGAATTTTAAGGGAGTAAATAGAGCTCATAGTCCTCCATTTAAGATACAATCTTGGTATTTGTGATGATTTGTTTTCTGAAGGAACAGACTTGCTCTGTGAAATGGAGCTTTTGCTTTGCTGATCTCTCTTACCATTCTGGGCATTGAGGTAATGTGGTCTACATAAATCTTTCAGCCATCCTTTTATTGGTTCACCCTAACTTGTATTCATATTCATGTGACATCACCCATTAAAGCCCAGTGCATTCGAATAAGACTTTTGCTACTTTACTGTGTACTGTGCATAATCTGATGGAGCATGAATAAGAGCTGATTCTGCTTTTAAATTTTATCCTTTATGGTCAAATAATGTACTTTTCAACTCAATATATTCATTTTGTGAAGATTTAAAACTCCCTGTATTCTGTTTGCCTCATTTTTAGTTGCTCTCTTGTCTTTCCTCCTTCCAGTCCTTCTATACTCACAGGAGCCTTTGTTTTATTAAACCTATTCCAAATTAAGCACCTACCATGTAAGAAAATGGAAATAGTATGATCTTTTTCCTGCTTATAAAAAATATGGTCTCATGGTTAAAAAAATAAGATACTATAGAAAAACATTAAGAAGAATGTATAAATGAAACACTCCTAGATATACAAACCTGTTGATATTTTAATACCTGTAATTTATCATTTTTTGTTCCCTTTTCACATGAGGGATCACTCTGAATGAGTTGCTTTGGGCATGGAAAGGCTGAATAATTAGAGGGAGTCTGAATTCTTGTCTTTTCACAATATGGTGACATAATGCTTGGCATCAGGTGCTACAAAGGTATACACTCAGGTTTTGTGTGTGCCTTTTGTGGCATGCACAGGGGAAGTCAGGTTTGCTGTGCTCTTGGGCTGGTGTCTGTGCCTTCTGCAAGTTGCTTAGCCTCTGCGTGCTTCAATTTTATTTACATATGTCTGGAAAGAGTAATATCATTTGTCTTACTTCTGTTACTGGACTTTATATATGCTCGTATGTTGATGCTGTTTGAGAAAATAATTATTGCCTAAATGAATACTTGGAACATAGTAGGCCCTCAGTAAGTATTTGTGATTGTTATAGGGACTAAACAAAAACACTGAAATAAAGAAAAACCTTCTACAGGAATAGGGTAGTAGTATTGAATTTACTGATATTTTCATTGGTGTCTTTATTAACTGAGTCAAATTCCCTTTTAAATATTTGGTTGCTTTGTTTGGTTTTGTATTTAAAAGTATGATGACTTCCAATATTGTGTTGAATAACCGGTAAGAGAGGGCATCCTTGTCTTATTCCTGATCTTAGAGGGAAAACTTTCCTTTCTTCACCATTGAGTAGGTTATTAGCTGAGAGTTTATCATATGTGGCTTGTATTATGTTGAGGTACTTCCCTTCTTTACCCATTTTATTAAGTGTTTTAATCATAAATGGATGCTGTATCTTGTCACATGCTTTTCCTGCATCTATTGATCATTTGATTTTTATCCTTTATTTTGTGTATACCTTTATGTAGTGTATCACATTGATCGATTTGCATATGTTGAACCTTCATTGTGCCCCTGGAGTGAACCCTATTTGATCATAATCTTTTTAGTGTGTTGTTATATTCAATTTGCTAGTATTTTGTTTAGAATTTTTGTGTCTGTATTCATCAGAGATACTGGTCTGTAGGTTTTTTTGTGTGTTATCCTTACCAGGTTTTATATCAGGGTAATGTTGGCCTCATAAAATGAGTTAGGAAGTATTGCATCTTCAATCTTTTTGAAGAGTTTGAGAAGGATAGGTAATAAATCATCTAGGAATGTTTGGTAGAATTCACTAGTGAAGCCATCTGGTTTTGGACTTTCACTTTTTGTGAGGTTTTTGATGATTATTTCAATTTCCTTGCTATTGATAGGTCCATGTAGATTCCACTTCTTCAGTCTTAAGAAGTTGTATATTTCTAAGAACTTGTCCATTTTTTTCTAGGTTACTGAATTTGGTGACATACAGTCTTTCATAGTATTCTTATATGATGCTTTGTATTTCTATGGTATCTGTTGGAACTTCTCTTTCATTTCAGATTTGGTTTATTTGTGTCTTTTGTCTTTTTTTCTTAGTAAATCTAGCCAAGGGTTTGTCAATTTTATATTAGCTCTGCTCTGATTTTTATTATTTTCTCCCTTCTATTGACCTGGGTTTCATTTGCTCTTCTTTTCCTAGTTCTTTAAGGTATAATGTTAGATAGTTTATTTGAGAGTTTTCTTTCTTGAAATAGGCCTGTAATGATATAAACTATACTCTTATTACAGCTTTTGCTATATCCCAACAGTTTTGATATT
Source organism: Lyroderma lyra (assembly GCA_004026885.1). NCBI lineage: Eukaryota > Metazoa > Chordata > Mammalia > Chiroptera > Megadermatidae > Lyroderma > Lyroderma lyra. Next base: position 14,876 of record PVJL010006510.1, read on the forward strand.
TGTATTGTCATTCTTATTTGTTTCTATGTATCTTTTAATCACTCCTTTTATTTCTTCTTTGACCCAGTCATTCTTTAGTAGCATGTTGTTCAGTCTCCACACACAGGGTCCAGCAGAAGTAATGCCCAGACTTGAGTTATGATTTTATTATAATACAAAATCATAACCATACATGCTTATCATATTGTAATAAAAGATTTGGTATAGATTACCAGATGAAAAAGTGGTATTATTTGTGTACCATAAGCATGTTGTATGGCTAGGATTACAGGCATTATTTTTGTTGGACCCTGTATTTGTGTTGTTTTCCACTTTCCTTTTGTAGGCTACTTCTGATTTCAAAGCATTGTATTTAGGGAAAAGTCCTAGCTGGAGCAATGAAGGAAGAGAAAGAAATAAAAGGCATCCAAATTGGGAATGAAGAAGTCAAATTATCACTTTTTGCAGACAACATGATTTTTTTAATATAGAAGACCCTAATGACTCCACCAAAAACCTGTTAGAAACAATGAACAAATACAGTAAAGTTGTAGGGTACAAAATCAACATACAAAATTCCATTGTGTTCTTATATACTAACAATGAAATTTCAGAAAAAGAAATGAAAAAAGAAATCTTCTTTTGCAATTGCAACAAAAAGAATAAAATACCTAGGAATAAGTTTAACAAAGAACATGAAGGACCTATACACTGAAAATTACAAGATATTATTAAAAAAATTGAAAAAGACACAAAGACATGGAAGGATATTCTGTGCTCATGGATTAAAACAATCACCTAGTAAAAATAGCAATATTACCCCAAGTAATATCCAGATTTTAATGGAGTCCCTATCAAAATCTCAATGGCCTTTTTTTTTTTTTTTTTTAGAGAAATAGAACAAAAAAGTCACTAGATATGTATAGAGTCACAAAAGACCCCAAATAGCCACAGCAATCCTGAGAAAAAAGAACAAGCCTGGAGGTATTACACTTCCTGACTTTAAATTATACTACAAAGTAACAATAATCAGAACAGTGTGATAATGGAAGAAAACCAGACACAGACCAATGAGACAGAACTGAGAACCCAGAAATAAACTGACATACAGATGGGCAAATAATTTTTCATAAAGGAGCCAAAAACATACAGTAGAGAAAAGAAAGCTTCTTCAATAAATAGTGCTGGAAAAATTGGAAAGCCACATGTATAAGAATGAAACTAGAATCTTTTTTTTCGCCATGCACAAGAATTAACTCAAAATGGATCAAAGTCCTAAACATAAGACCTGAAACAATAAAATGTGTAGAAGAAAACAGATCCCAAACTTATGGACCTTGGTCTTAAAGAGGATTTTATGAATTTGATCCCAAAGGTAAGGGAAGTAAAAATAAAACTAAATGAATGGAACTATTTCAAAGTAAAAAGCTTCTGTACAGCAAAAGAAACCATCAACAAAATGAAGAGGCAACCAACTGAATGAGAGAAGATATTTGCTAAAAAACACCCCCGATAAGGGGCTAATATTCAAAGTATATAATGAACTCATACAACTCAAGAACAAGAAAACAAACAGTCCAATTGAAAAAGGGCAGAGGACCTCTGAACTTTTCCCAAGAAGACAAATGGCCAATAGATATATGAAAAAAATGCTCAATTTCACTAGCAATTAAGAAAACGCAAATCAAAACCACAATGGCTATCATCAACAAGATAAATAATCACAAGCATTGAAGAGGCTGTGAAGGAAAAGGAACCCCCACACACTGCCAGTGGGAATGTAAGTTGGTACAGCTACTATGGAAAACAGTATGGAGACTCCTCAAAAAATTAGAGTTATGATAATGACTCAGCAATCCCTCTTCTGGGTATTTATCCAAAACATCTGAATTTTTTTGTGTGCGAAGATATATATATATACCTTGATGTTCACTGCAGCATTGTTCATGGTGGCCAAGAAATGGAAACAAGCAAAGTGAGCTTCGATAGATGATTGGATAAAGAAGATACACAATGGAATATTTACTCAGCCATAAGAAAAGATGAAAAACTGCCGCTTGTGACAACACGGATGGATCTTGAGATTATCATGCTAAGTGAAATAAGTCAGACAGAAAATGTTGAGAACCATATGATTTCTGGTGGGATATAAAACTGAAAGCAACAAATAAACAAGACAAACAAATAGAAACTCATAGATACAGACAATAGTTTAGTGGTTACCAGAGGGAAAGCAGGAAGGAGGGAGGTTGAATTGGGTAAAGGGAGTCAAATAGATGGTGACAAAAGAGATTTGAGTTTGGGTAGTGAACACATTATAATGTACAGATGATATATTACAGAATTGTATATTTGAAACCAATATAATTTTATGAAATAATGTTATCTCAATAGATTAAAAAAACTTAAAAATTTAAAAAGTATGATGATAAAATTCCATGACATGATATGTATTTGCTTGAGGCTACTTCTATTAATACATTCAAAATGAACTTACCTTAGTTTTCTACATCTAGTTTTCATGAACATGTTCAGATTATGGAATTATTAGAAGTTTGTTACAATAATCCTCTCAAAAACATCACAGAAAGCAAAACTACAGAGAGAGTCTCTTATTTTCTGTTAGTACTTGGACGTTTTTTCTAAATTGGAGGCTGCTTGTAAATTGGCATGAAAACTCTTTTCAGAAAATAAGATATATTTTATAATTGCTAAACTGTTAGGAAAAATAGTCACCCTTGACTCAATGTTTTTACAATTATCATAGAAAGATGTCTTATTATTTTTTTCTCTATATGACTGTTATTTTTGGGAAATAGGAAGATTAACAGTTGCCTAATTAACATAGAAATGAATAGTATTTTTTTAGTTTATATCTATCCTTTTCTGTGTGTTAGTTATATTTTTTAAGTTAAAATATCCATTATTCCAAATGTTGAAGACTATAAACATTTATCATAAAATCATTTAATAATTTGTTAATAAGGTAACTTGGTTTAAGGAAAAGTATAGGTGTAAGAAAGAGCTTCTATAGAAATCAGGGTTTAATTTTAATGGTTTTCTTGTTTCAAATAATATACCTCTACACCTGTGTCTTTTCTCCTCAGTTTTGGTAAAATCGCATGGCTTTTTATAAGTATTATTTAGATAATATGGTTAATACTGTGAGATTTAACCTAAATCTCAGCATAAGGTACTTAAAACCTAATATGTATATTGTAGCTATTCTATCTAATATTTCCAGAGTCTTTGCTTATATTTTGTCTCTGCCTAGTTCCTCCTCCCTCCTATTGATTTTCATTTTGTATCATTATTATGTAAAATATCAGGTTATTGGAAGCGGGTATCTCTAATATTATACATTTGACCCTTGAATAACACAAGATTGAACTGCGAGGGTATTTATACATGGATTTAAAAAATATATGGGAAAAATTATTGGAGATGTGTGATAATTTGAAAAACTTGCAGACAAACTATGTAGCCTAGAAATACTAGAAAAATTAAGAAAAAGTAGGTATGTCGTGAATGCATGAAATGTGTGTAAGATACTAGTCTTTTAGCATTTACTAACATAAAGTATACACAAATAGGTGTAAATCGATGATTTTTGTTATCATTAAGGCTTCTGGTCAACTGTAAGCAATTAGTAGTTAAGTTTTGTGGGAGTCAATAGTTATACTTGGATTTTTGATTGCATGAGCAATTGGTGCCCCTAACCCCCGAGTTGTTTAAGGGTCAACTTTGTAATAGTTGTTTGTTGGATCCTACCCTGAGCTCTTTCCTCTCTTGTTCTCTCCCTCCTCTATCCCTGTGCTCACCTTTGCTTTCCTTATCTTTCTTTTCCGTTTTCTTACTCACCCCCTATTCATTGCATATCTATTCACCTATCACTGCATCGGTGTTTACTAAAGACCAGTTATGTGACAGGCAATGTGTTAGTTACTCAGGGTGTGGAAGGATGAATATGACAGAATACAGTTTCTTAGGGATTTTGAATTTTATTAAAATCATTGTCTTGATGGAGTGACTTCATGAAGTTACCATGAAGAAAAATATACAAAGCTCAAAAAGTCACAAGATATTTAGAGCCACACTGAGATTCTTAGCTTTTCTTTTGATTCTTCCTTTTTTATTTTTAATCTGTGCTGTACACTACATCCCTATGATTTTACTTGTTTTATACTGGGAAATTTAAACCTCTTACTCCCCTTCACCATTTATCCCCTTTAAAATTTTTTTCAATTACAGTTGACATTCAGTATTATTTTATATTAATTTCAGGTGTAAAGCATAGTGCTTAGAGATTTATATAATTTACAAAGTGATCTGCCTGACTAGTCTGGTACCCATCTGGCATGGTACATAATTGTTACAATATTATTGACTATGTTCCCTATGCTTTACATCCCCATGACTATTTTGTTATTACCAATTTGTATTTCTTAATCCCTTCACCTTTTTCACCCTGCTACCCAAGCCCCCTCATCTAGCACCCCGATAAATAGTACCCATCTGATACCATACTTAGTTATTATAATATTATTGGCTGTATTTCCTTATGCAATACCCTACACTCCATAACTACTGTGTAACAACCAATTTGTACCTCATAATGTCTTCTCCTTTTTCACCCATTTCCATCCCCTCTTGCAACTGGCAACCATCAAAATGTTCACTGTATCTTTGAGTTTGTTTCTGTTTTTTTGTTTATTTTGTTCTCTAGAGTTGACATACAAGTGAAATCACATTGCATCTGTCTTTCTCTATCTGACATATGCCACCTAGCATGATACCCTCCAGGTCCATCCATTGACACTGCATATGGCAAGAACCCATTCCCATCCATGGCCAAGCAATATTCCATTGTATATATGTACCACCTCCTCTTTATCCATTCATCCATTAATGGACATCCAGGCTGCCTCCACACTTTGGCCATTGTAAATGATGCTGCAATGAACATGTGGCTATACATATCCCTTCAAAGTAGTGTTTTGGGTTTCTTCAGATAAATACTCTGAAGTGGAATTACTGGGTTCTTTGTCTTTTGTTATAGCTTTTGTTTTAAAGTCTGTTTTGTCTGGTATAAGTATTGCTACCCCAGATTTTCTTTTGTTTTCATTTTCATGAAATATCTTTTGTTGTCCTTTTGCTTTCAGTTTGGGTGTCTTTTGATGTAAGGTGCATCTCTTGTAGGCAGTGTTTCCTTATTCAGCCATCTGGTGTCCTTTGATTGGAGCATTTAATCCACTTACATTTAATATAATTGTCGATAGATATGTAGTTATTGCCACTTTATTATAGATATATATATTTTTTTCATCTTAAAACAATCCCTCTAAGATTCCTTATAGTACTGGTTTGGTGGTGATGAACTCCTTCAACTTTTTATTGTCTGAGTAGCTGTTTATCTGACCTTCAATTCCAAATGATAGCTTTGCTGGGTAATCTTGATTGTAAATATTTGCTTTTCATTACTTTGAATATTTCATGCCAATCCCTTCTGGCCTGCAGTGTTTCTATTGAGAAATCAGGGACAGTTTTATGAGACCTCCCTTGTAGGTAACTGACTGCTTTTCTCTTGCTGCTTTTAAGAGTCTCTCTCTTTGTCTTTAACCTTTGGCATTTTAATTTGATGTGTCTTGGTATGGGTTTTTGGGGTTCATCTTGTTTGGGACTCTCTGTACTTCCTGGTCTTATATAACTATTTCTTTCTCCATGTTAAGGAAGTTTCTGTCATTATTTCTTCAAATAGGTTTTCAATTCCTTACTCTCTTTTTTGATACCCCTGTGATGCAAATTTTGGTATTCTTGGTATTTTCTCAGAGGCCTCATAAACTTTCCTCAGCTTTTGGAATCTTTTTCTTTTTGCTGTTCTGTCTGGGTGTTTTCTGCTACCTTATCTTCCAAATTGTTGATTTGATTTTTTTGCTTCATCTAGTCTATTGTTGATTTCCCATAATGGATTCTTCATTTCAGTTATTGTATTCTTCATTTCTGACTGTTTTTCTTTTATGATTTCTGTCTCAATTTTTATTTTTATGTTTACTGTCTCTATGTTGAAATTCTCCCTGAGATCATTGAGCATCCTTATCACCAGTGTTTTGAACTCTGTAGCTGGTAGTGTTCTTGTCTCTATTTTGTTTAGTTCTTTTCCTGGAGCTTTGTTCTGTTCTTCCATTTGGGACATATTTCTTTGTCCTCCCAATTTGGCTGCATCCCTGTGTTTGTTTCTATGTATTAGGTAGGGATGTATGTCTCCTGGTATTAGTAGAATTCCCTTATGTAATAGGTGTCTTATGGGACCCAGTGGTTTAGTCGCTCTGATCACCATAGCCACGTGCTTCACATGTGTCCCTTGTGTAAGTTGTGTGTACCCTCTGGTTGTAGTTGAACCTTGTTTGCTATTCGCACGTCAGTGGGAGGGATTGACCCTTAGGCTGATTGGTTGTGAGGACTGGCCATGACTACAGTGGAGGAGCTGTTTTGCAGGGGCTGACCCTACGGAGCAGGATTTGCTTTAGCAGGGCTCTGAGACCTACCCAGTGTTCCTTTTGGGTGTGTCATCCTTAGAGGTGGCCAGGTGATGCTCTGGCTCAGACTAAAGCTAGCCACTGGACGTGCCAGCCATGTGCCTCCTGGGAGTGGCCCCGCTTAGGCCAAGTTCAGCTGCAGGCTATGCCTCGCCTAGGGCCACCTGGCATGAGCGACAAAGCAATCCACAAATGGCCTCCAACTGCTCTTGGTTTGCAGGTACCTCAAGAAGCCAAACTGCGAACCAAGGCTATCTTCCACTAGTGCCAGACTTGGGCTTGCTCAGCAAGAAGTACAGAACACACTGAAAAGCCAGATGCTGCTTGTTTTGGTTTTGTGAATCTTTGTGAGATTTTAGGAAAGTTCACAATCTGAACCAAGACAGGTCATATATATGGAAAAGCCACTGGAAGTGGCTTGGATGGGCCTGAAAGTTGGGTGGGGTGGGGTCTCCTCTTAGCTTTCCTTTTGACCTGACTTGTGAGCTCTCTAGATTGAATATATGTTTTTTTTTTAATGGGAATTTCAGTACAATAGAGTAGCTCTTTCAAAACTTTTCTTTTAGTATGGTTTTTAGAAAGAATGCAGACTCTGGAGTAGACAGATAACAGATGTGAATATCAGCACTAGGTTGTTGGGAGAGTGTCTTCAACTCTCAGAGCTCATTTCTCCATCTGTAAATGAATGATGGTTAATAATGCCTAATTCATTTAAAAATGGGGTCAGGATTTAATTAGATTACAGATGAAGTGCCTGACAATAGTAAATATACAATCTATATTTTATTTCCCTGCCTTTTCTCTCCATAAAAGTATAGAGTCATACCAGTTTGCCTCTTTAAGTTCCCAACCTCTGTAAATTGAATTCTTGCTAGGTTAATGTGGAACCTAGCCAAAGATCTAGTGCTGTTCTGTTTGATTTAGAAGATGCAGTATGAATATTACTAATATTTAGCAAGATTTAAAAATCTTGTTTAAACTTTACTTGCGGTTTCAGCATTTTACTCACAGTGTATGGAACACGTGTTAGTTTCTTGACATCTATTTTCTATTTATTTATTAAAAATTAAATTTATTGGAGATAGCATTGATTAATAGCATTATATAAATTTCAGGTGTACAACTTTATAATACAACATCTGTATACTCTCTTGTATGCTCACCACCTGAAGTCTAGTGTTCTTCTGTCACAATATGAGGGCTGTCTGGAAAGTATCCAGTCATGTAATAAGAAAAATACAGGCATTTATGGCTAGATTTTTTTCGGGACAGCTCTTGTATATTACCCTTTTTGCTCTCTTTGCCTTGCTTCTATCCCTACCATCCCCTCTGGTAACCAGTATTCTGTTGTCTGTGTCTATGTGTTTCTTTGTATGTTTATTTGTTCATTTGTTGCTTTTTGTTCTGTATCTCACATGAGTGAAATCATATGGTTTTTGTTCTTTTCCATATGATTTATTTTACTTAGCATAATACTCTCAACATCCGTTCATGTCAAGATGGCAGTATTGCATCTGTTTTTTTCATGGCTTAAGAGTATTCCACTGTGTATATGCACCACATCTTCTTTATCCAGTCATCCATTGAAGGACACTAAAGTTATTTCCATCTTTTCTGGATAATGCTGCAGTGAACAATGGGGTACATATATCTTTACACATAAGTGTTTTCAAGTTTCTTGGGTACATACCCAGATGAGGGATTGCTGGGTCATATGGTAGCTCTATTAGTTTTTTATTCATTGGGGTGACATTGGTTAGTAAAAATTACTTAGGCTCCAGGTGTACAATCCTACAATACATCATCTGTGTGTTGTTTTATGTGATCATCAGTCAGTCATTTCTTTTTCTATCATTATGTATTTGAGACCCTGTCCCTTCTATCCCATCCACCTCCCTCCATACCTTCAGATAATCACTATTAAACTATTGATTGTGTCCATGAGTTTTTGTTTTCTTGTTGCTTTCAGTTTTGTATTCCATATATGAGTGAAATCATATCATTTTTGTTTTTTCCTGTCTGGCTTATTTTGCTTTGCGTGATGATCTGAAGGTCCATCCATGTTGTAATAAATGGCTCTATTTCGTCTATTCTTATAGCTGAGTAATATTCCATTGTGTAAATGTACCACAACTTCTTTATCTAGTCATCTATCAAACGACACTTTGGCTGTTTCCATGACTTGGACACCATGACTAGTGCTGCCATTAACACTGGAATGCATATATCTTTGCAGACTAAGGTTTTCAAATTTTTTGGGTAGATAACCAGAGTGGGGTTACTGGGTCATATGGTAACGCTATTCTTAATTTTTGGAAGAACCTCCACAGTGTCTTCTATAGTGGTTCCAGCAGTTTACATTCCCACCAGCAGTGTATAAGGGTTCCTTTTTCTCCACACCCTCTCCAACACTTGGACTTGTCTTGTTGATAATAGCCATTCTAACAGGTATGAGGTGGTATCTCATTGTGGTTTTGATTTGCATTTCCCTAATAGCTAGTGAAGTTGAGCATTTTTTTCATAGTTTGTTAGACATTTGTGTGTCTTCTTGAAAGAAGTGTCCAGGTCCTCTGCCCCTTTTTTAATTGGATTGTTTGTTTTGTTGTTGAGTTGCATGAGTTCTTTATATATTTTAGATAGTAGCCCCTTATGTGAGGCATTGTTTGCAAATATTTTCTCGCATTCGGTTGTCTCTTTGCTTTGTTGATGGTTTATCTTGCTGTGCAGAAGCTTTTTAGTTTGGTATAGTCCCATTCATTTAGTTTTGCTTTTACTTCCCTTGCCTTTGAGGTCAGGTTCATGAAGTCCTCCCTAAACCCAAGGCCTATAAGTTTAGTATCAATGTTTTCTTCTATACAGCTTATTATTTTGGGTCTTATGTGGAAGGCTTTAATCAATTTTTAATTAATTTTGGTTTATGGTGACAGTTTGCAGTTAAGATCCATTCTTTTGTGGGTTGTTAACTCAATTTTCCCAGCACCATTTACTGAAGACATCTTTTCCCCATTGTATATTTTTTCACTCCTTTGTCAAAAATTATCTGTCCATATATGTGTGGGTTTATTTCTGGGATTTTGTTTCTGTTACATTGGTTTTTGTGTCTGCCAGTACTAAGCTGTCTTAATTATTGATGCTTTGTAGTGAAGATTGAAATCAGGGAATATGATGCCTCCAGCCTTATTCTTTTTATGTAGGATTGCTTTGGTGATTCAGAGTCTATTGCGGTTCCATACAATCTGATGATTCTTTTTTCCTGCGGGGGGTGGGGGTGGGGCTGGGAATAGAACCCAGGACGAGGTGTTGAGAGCACCGAAGCCTAGCCACTACACCACCAGCAAACCCTCCCCACCCCCGATGATTCTTTTATCTATTTCTTGAAAGAATGTCTGTGGGATTTTGATGGGAATTGTGTTAAATCTGTATATTGCTTTGGGTAATATGGCCGTTTTATCTATGTTGATTTTTCCAGTTCATAAACATGGAATATCTTTCCTTTTTAAAAAGCCCTCTTCAATTTTTTTTAATGGTGTTTTATAGTTTGCAGTAAGTCCTTCACATTCTTTGTTAATTTTATTCCTAGGTATTTTATTCCTTTTGTTGTGATAGCAAAAGATTTTTTTTTTTAAGTTTTGTTGTTGGTATATAGAAATGTAATTGATTTTTGTACATTGATTTTATATCCTGCAACTTTACTACATTTGTTTATTGTTTCTAATAGCTTTTGGTGGAGTCTTTAGAATTTTCCATATAAAGGATCATGTCATTTGTAAAAAGTGACCATTTAACTTCTTCTCTCCCTATTTGTATGCCATTTATTTCTTTCTCTAGCCTGATTGCTCTGGCTAGAACTTCTAGTACTATATTGAATAGCAGTTGCAATAGGGGACATCACTGTTTTTCCTGATCTTAGGAGAATAGGCTTCAGCTTTTTCTCATTTAGTATATTAGCTGAGGTTTGGTCATATATGGCCTTTATTATGTTGAGATACTTTCCTTCTATACCCATTTAATTCAGGGTTTTGATCATAAATGGATGTTGTATCTTGTTAAATACTTTTTCTGCATCAATTGATAAATCATATAGTTTTTATCTTTTAGTTTGTTTATTTGGTGTATCACATTGATTTGTGTATGTTGAATCATACTTGTGCTTCTGGGATGAATTCCACTTGATCGTGGTATATAATCTTTTTTAATGCATTGCTATTTTCTATTTGCTAATATTTTGCTTAGGATTTTTCATCTGTGTTCATCAGAGACATTGGAATATAGTTTGTATGTGTATACGTGTTATCTTTACCAGGTTTGGTATTACGGTAATATTGGCCTTTTAGAATAAGTTGGGAAATATTGCCTCATCTTCAGTTTTTTTGGGAGACTTTGAACGCTTGGTAAAACTTGTTTATGAAAAACTGTGTGACTTCACTCTTATGCGGAATATAAAACTGAAAGTATCAAGAAAAAACAAACAAACAAAAAACCCATGGACACAATGAATAGTTTAATGTTTGTTTGGAGACAAATGGGAAGGGGATGGGAGAAGGGGAAGGGGGTGGGAGAGGAGGGAGGGGGAGCTAAATATATGGTGATGGAAAGAAAACTCACACTGGGTGGTGAACTTATACAACAAGTTGACGCTGCACTGTAGAATTGTATACCTGGAACCTATGTAATTCTTGCTAACCAATGTCACCCCACTAAGTCTTAACAATTAAAAAAAAAAACCCCAAACCAAAACTTGTTTATGAGACCATCTGATTAGGGGCTTTTATCTTTGGGAAGATTTTGAATGATTGTTTCAATTCTTTGCTATTGATTGGTCTATTTAAATTATTCAGTTTTTCTTGGGTCAGTGTTGGTAGATTGTATATTTCTAGAAACTTGTCCATTTCTTCTAGGTTGTTAACTTTAGTGGCATAAAGCCCTTCATAATATTTTATGATCCTTTGTATTTCTTTGGTATCAGTCATAATTTCTCTTCTTCCTTCCTTCCTTCCTTTCTTTTCTTTTTTAAGAGGTGAAACAAAGAGATAGTTTATTAAAGAGAAAGTGCACTCCAAAGAGGTAGGAGCGGACTCAGGCAAGGAGAATGGCTCAAGAGCCTCTTCTTTCATTTTTAATTTTGGTTATTTGTGCCTTTTCTTTTTTTCCTTTGGTTAGCCTAGCCAGAAGTTTGTAAATTTTACTGATGTTTTTCAAAGAACCATCTCTTTGTTGCATCAGTTTTATCTATTGTTTTTCATTCTCAATTTCATTTAGTTCTACTGTAATTTTTATGATTTGGCTTTTTTCTGCTGTCTTTGGCTTTTTTCTGTTCCTCTTTTTCTAGTTGTTCAAGGTAGGATGTGAGGATGTTTACTTGTGATTTTTCTTGTTTCTTAAGATGAACTTGTAATGATATAAATTTCCCTCTTATTACTGCTTTCACTGCATCCTAATAACTTTGATACATTGTATTTTCATTGTCCTTAGTTTCTGTGTACTTTTTAAGTTCTTCTTTTATCTCTTCTTTGATCCAATCATTTTAAAGTAACATTTTGTTTAATCTCCATGTATATATGATTTTTTTCTGCTTTCTTTTTGCAGTTCATCTCCACTTTCAAAGCTTTATGGTCTGAAAATACACTTGGTATGATTTCAGTCTTTTTAAATTTGCTGAGGCTAGTTTTATGTCCCAGCATATGGTCTATGCTTGAGAATGTCCCGTGTGCACTGGAAAAGAATGTATGGTCTTGTGTTGTAGGACGTAAATGTCAGTTATGTCTAATTGCTGTAATGTATAATTTAAACTGATGTTTACTTATTTATTTTTAGTTTGGATGATCTGTCCATGGCTGTTAAGGGGGTATTTAGGGCCCCTATTATAATTGTGTTTTTTTCACTTTCTCCTTTTTTGATCTGTTAGTAGTTGCTTTGTAAATTTTGGTGCTGTTGTATTGGGGGTATATATATTAATGAGTGTCATGTCTTTTTGTTGTTTTATTGTTCCTTTTATAATTATGAAATTTCCTTCATTTTCTCTCTTTTTTTTCCCTGAATCCTGTTTCATCAGATATCAGTATGGCACCTTCTGCTTTTACGTCGATACCATTTGCTTGGAATATTATTTTTTACCCTTTCACTCTGAATGTGTTTGTCCTTGTGGCAGTGGTGTCTCTTGGAGAGAGCATATGGATGGGTTTTGTTTTTTAATCAAGTTTACTACTCTGGTCCTTGTTATTTGTGAGTTCAGTCCATTTACATTTAGGGTGGTGATTGATATGGGAAGATTTCCTATGGTCATTATGTCCCCCTTTTTATTTTTTTTGTTGTCCCTACTCTTATTTATTTTGATTTATTGTTTCAGGTTGAATAGACTTCTTCAGCATTTCTTGAAATGCCAGCCTTATGCTGGATAATTTTCTCAGCTTCTGTATGTCCTAAAACCTAAAAGTTCTTAATTTCTCCTTCATATCTAAAGGATAACTTTGCTAGATAAATTATTCTTTGCTGATAGTTACTGTCTCTTAATATTTTGAATATTTTGTTCCACTGCCTCCTGGCTTAGAGTTTTTGTCGGGAAATTTGATGAAAGCCTGATGGGCTTTCCTCTAAAGGTTATAATACTTTTTTCCCTGGCTGCCTTAAGAATGTTTCCCTTGGTTTGTTTTTGACAACTTCAGTATAATGTGCCTTGGAGAAGATCTGATAGTGTCCAGGTAGCTAGGGGTCCTGTTTTCTTTTTGAATTTGGGTTTCCAGATCTTTCCATAGGTTTGGAGAGTTCTCATCTACTGTTTGTTTGCTGAAGCTCTTTGTGGATTTCTGCTCTGCCCCAATGTTCTTTCTAATGATGTCAGAAATATCTTGTATGGCTCTTTCATTTCTTTTGATTCTTGAATCTCTCCCTTCATCCTTCTGTGACATTTAAATGTTCCTATCTTCAGTATCGCTAATTCCTTCCTCCATCTGATGGATTCTAGTTCCTATGCTAGTGAGTTCATTTTTCAGTTCTTTTATTGTGTTGTTTGTCTCCAGAATTTCTATTTGATTCATTTTTATAGTTTCCATTTCTTTGTTAAAGTGTTCCTTTAGCTCACAGATTTTTTTCTGAGATCCTTTAGCTGAGTCTGAATATTCCGCCAACATTTTTTTTCAGTCCAGCATTCACTGAGTCATACAGTGTATAAAGCAATGGATACAGGTGCTATGAAGAATTTAAAATGAAAAAAAATTATTTTCTGGAAACTCAAAGAATGCCATGAGCTTTCAAGCAAACATACATTACGTGTCACTTGCAGTAAATACTCAGGAAGGGAGATGTCATTATCAAGTTGTAAAATTGATAAATCATTTCAGTGAAGCTTTTCCAAGTTTTCAAGAAAGCTGAGTGCAGCTTTCTTTTTTTCTCTTTTTCTTTAAGAATTTAAGTTTAGTACATAATGTACAGAAGACAGATTTAGATACCAGATAGTTTCAAACATTTTTTAAAAACACTGTACACATACTAAGATTAGCACAGATTAGAAAATTATATAGCATAATTATCATTTTGTATCCTTTTAGCATGCTAATTTTTTATTATTATTGTTTTTTATAAATAGATATTTTTTATTGTCAGACTTATTGAGATGACATTGGTTAGCAAGAATTACATAGGTTCCAGGTATACAATTCTACAGTGCATCATCTATTTGTTGCATTACATGTTCACCACCCAATGTCAGTTATTTTTCCATCACCATATATTTGGGTCCCCTCTCTTCTCTCCCATTCCCTCCCTCTTCTCCTAACCCTTCCCCTCTTGCCCACAGATATCCACTAAACTGTTGACTATGTCCATCAGTTTTTTTTTTTTGTTTTTTTTGTTTTTTCTTTGTTGCTTTTCAGTTTTATATTCCACTTATGAGTGAAGTCCTGTGGTTCTTGGTGTTTGCTATTTGACTTATTTTGCTTAGCATCATATCAAGGTCCACCCATTTTGTTGCAAATGGCAGTATATTTTCTTATAGCTGAGTAATATTCCATTGTGTATATGTACCACAGCTTCTTTTTCCAGTCACCTATTGAAGGTCATTTTGGTTGTTTCCATGTCTTGGCCACTGTGAACAGTGCTGCGGTGAACATTGGGGTACATAAGTCTTTGCAGACTAAAGTTTTAAAGTTTTTTGGGTAGATACCCAGAGTGGGTATTGCTGGGTCATATAGTAACTCTTTTGCCAATTTTCTGAGGAACCTTCACACCGTCTTTCATAGTGGTTGTACCAGTTTGCTCTGCCAATATTCTTTAAGCTCTCTGAGTGTTTTAAGAACTGCAGTCTTGAATTCAATGTCATTAAGATAATACATTTCTGAATCTACAGGTTCCTTTTCTGGAGATTTTTCATTTTCTTTTTGAGTGGCTTTGTACCCTAAGATGCTCATTGTATTTAATGTGTTTCTTTTCCTGGGCATGAGGACTTTGCCCCTGACAGATATGAAGCAGTCTTCCTTTCACTTAGTTAGTGTCTTACAATATTTTCTCTTGGTTATTCAGTAATCTCTTTCTGGGAGCTCTTTTGGACAGTGGGTTTCACTTCTGTGACCTAGTCTCCTTGGTCTGTATGCTCTCAAAGCACATCCTCTTTGGGAAAATGTGGTGGGCAATGGTATGCTAGGTGTCTTGAGATCAGTGCAGGGAAAAGCTGCTGTCCCTGTGTTCTACAGTTTCCCTGAGCCCTCCTTGTAGTTTCTTTGGGGGTGGGGTTTGTTCAGAGGGGTCCAGGTTTGTTTGTTCACATGGTAATGGCAGTTTTCCTTTATCAGCTAGCTGGCTGTAAATCATTCCTAGGTGGAGCTATGAGGGGTGACCTTTGGAAGAGAGTTAGGGGAAGCAGCCAGGTTCTTTGTCTATAGTTTCTGCCTGGGGTGGGATGGTGCTGGTTACTCCAGGTTTCTTCCCCTGCATGCTGGCTCCATTGTGCTCTCTGTGTAGAGCACCAGGTGGGTCCAGTTTGATGTGTGCCCAGAGCACTGGGCAGGCCCGTGTGGGCAGGCATGTGCTGAAGCAAAATAGCACCAGGTGGCCCTGGTTGGCTTGTGCTGAGAGCACCAGGGAGTCTTACCCTGAAACAAAGGACCACCAGGTGCATGCTGAGAGTACCTGGTGGTTGGGATGAGTGGGCACGCACTGAGACTGAAGAGCATCGAGTAGGTTTGGTATGGGTGTTCCGAGAGCACCAGGTCAGCCTGGTTGAGGTGTGCGGAGAGCACCAGGCAGTTATTACCTCAGAAACAAAAGAGCACTAGTAAGGCCCAGGTTGAGGTCAGTCCAGAGTACCAGGCAGGCTGGGCTGGCTCCTGCCTAAACAAAAGCATGCTAGTAGGGCAAACTCCCCCGTAGTTCACCCAGGACCATGATTTGTCTGATCACCTTTTCCTCAGCACCCACCCCTCAGTTTCAAACTCAGCTGGAGCCAATTTGCAGTCAAATCAGTGCTGCCATTCTTGTCTGCTCTGATTTGCATCTAGGCCTTTATTTTCACCTACGGCAGTTTAACAGCCTTTGTTCAGCTTCAATTTGCCCAGGGTGTGGTGCTGGGATTGGGGTCCAGCGCGCTGCCACCGGGTTCACTTTTTCACCTGTCCACAGTCTGACCAGGCTTCAGTTGCCCACACCCTCACTCTTGTCAGCTCTATCTTCAGCCCGCCCAGGGTTTTGTACTGTGCTTAGGGCCCCACCATGTTTCGCCTTCTGCCAGCCCCAGGTGTTATTCTTCAGCCCTCTTCCTTTCTCTGACTTTCAGGTGTTTTCTTATGATGGGTGGGTGGATCTCTCAGCTGAAGCTGTGCCACTCAATGTTTTCCCCGTTGGATCCCAGTTGTTCAATTGTATTTTCCAGGAGAGGTTTCGAGGATCTCCTCTCATGCCGCCATCTTAGGTTCCCCCCGACTCCTCGGCTTTCCTTTAGTGGTTATAATTTTTTTTCCCCTGACTGCCTTGGAAATTCATTCTGTCTTTGATTTTTGACATCTTCAGTGTAATGTGCCTTGGAGAAGGTCTGCTGGGGTCAGGTAGCCCAGGGGTCCAGTTTTCTTCTTGAACTTGGGGTTTCAGTTCTTCCCATAGGTTTGGAAAGTTCTCTACTATTTGCTTGAGTAAGCTCTCATTAGAATTTTGTTCTGTTTCTTTTGGCATTCCTATTCTTTCTAATGGAGTCAGTTCTTGTAGAGATTTTTCTTGTTCTTTTTTTTCTTGTCTGATTCTCAAATCTCTCTCTTCATTCTGTTCAATCTCCATATTTCTATCTTCATTGTCACTAATTCTTTCCTCTGTCTGGTTGGTCCTGTGCTCTTTGGTTTATGTTTTATTTCTTTTATTGCATTGTTTATCTCTAGAATTTCTCTTTGATTCTGTTTTATAGTTTCAGTTTCTTGGTTAAAGTATTCCTTTTGTTCACAGATTCCCTTTCTGAGATAATTTATCTGGGTCTGAGTGCTCTGGCAGCATTTCTTGAGCTAAGTATTTTTAGAACTGCAGTCTTGAATTCTGTGTTACTTAACTCATATATTTCCAAATCTATGTTTCTTTTCTGGAGATTTTCCATTTTCTCTCTGAGACACTTTGTTCCTGAGGGAGCTCCTTGTAGTTGTTGTGTTTCTCTTCCTGGGCATAAGGACATTTTTTTCCCTGGCAGATATGGAGAAGTCTTTCTTTCATGTTCCAGTTGGTGTCACTGCAGGGTCTTACAATATTTTGTCTTGATGGTTTGATTTTCTTACTCTTGAAACTTTCCTGGAGGGTAGGCTTTTCCTTTTTATCTCAGTTGCCTTGGTTTAGATATGCCTCCTCTTTGGGAAAATGTGGTTGATGATGATATTCTCTGCCTCTGAGATCATGCATGCAAAGTCTGCTGTGCATTTGTTTTATAGTTTCCCTGAGCCCACTACTGGTTCCTGTGAGGGATGTGTGTGTGTGGGAGAGTGGTAAGGGGAGAACACTGGGGGCCTGGTTTGTTTGGGAGGGCACAGGGCTTGTTTGTGGCACAGCGTAATGGCCATTTGGGAGAGAGCAAGGGTAGGCAGCCAGGCTCTGTGTTCAGTTTCTGGCTAGCAGTGGGGGCAGTGTGGTTCACTGCAGCTGTTTGTCCCATGGTTGCTCATTACCCTGGATGCTGGCACAGCTGTAAAACAAGCCTGACCTCCTTCAGGAGTACTCAGGGCTGGGGCAGGTGTACTCTGCATTATAAACCCACTCCTTTGTCAGGGGAATGCTGAGCTGTGCCTGGTATATGCTATAATACAAGCCTGGCCCTTCATCAGGAGTGCACCAGAGCCAGGGTGGCTGCGCACAGCAAAGCAAGCTTGGCTCTCTGCCAGGAGCACATGGGGGCAGTCATGTGCCATTGACACTGTCTTTCTCCCTTTTCCTAAGCCGTTGTTTCACCCGAGTTGTGATTTGTTCTAATCAGTGATTCCCTGGCTGTCAGCACTTAGTCTCAGGCTTGTGGAGGACTAATTGTGGTTGAGCCCTGGGCCTGTTGGCTCCTAGCTTCAGACTGTGTTGGGCTGGGTCCCTATTTTTGCCCCGGGTACTTTAGCAAACCTTTGTTCAGGCTCTTTCACATCCAGGGCATGGTGCTTTGGCTGGGGTCCTAGTGCTTCTCAGCTCAGGCTCAGGCTTTATCTTGTCCCTTCACAGGGCTTCCACTGTCCTCTCCTTAGCCTGCCCAGGATCATGCTGTGCTTCAGCCCATTTACCCCGCTCCCCTCCTCGGTCCTTCTTCTGCCAGCCCCAGGTCGTGTTCAGCAGCCCTGTCTCCACACTGCTCCCTCCCTTTTCTCCTGGTCACCTCCGTTTCTTTGACCTTTAGGTATTCTCTTGTGGGTGGATCTCTCAGCTGAGGCTGTGTCACTTGGGGATTCCCTTGTCAGATTTTAGCTGTTCAGTTTGTAATTTCCTGGAGACGTCTCCTCATGCTGCCATCTTGATCCCCCCCATTCTTAAGTTTTTTTGAGGTACCTTCATAATGTTTTCCATAATGGCTGCATCAATTTACATTCCCACCAGCAGTACATAAGAGTTCCCTTTTCTCCACATTCTTTTTAACATTTGTTATTTCTTGTGCTGTTGATAACTGCCATTCTAGGTGTGAGATGGTATCTTGTCATTTTGATTTGCATTTCCCTTATAGCTAGTGTTGTTGAACATATTTTAATATAACTGGCCATCTGTATGTCATCCTTGGAAAAGTGTGGATTCAGGTCCTCTGCCCATTTTTAAATGGAATTTTGTTGTTTTGTTATTGCTGAATTGTATATGTTCTTTATATATTTTTATATTAGCTCTTTATCAGAGGTGTTATTTGCAAATATCTTCCCCTATTCAGTTCATTTCCTTGTTTTGTTGATGGTTTCTTTTACTGTGAAGGAGATATTTAGAGATATAATCCCGAATTCATTTAGTTTTGCTTTTATTTCCCTTGCATTCGGGTTCAAGTTCACAAAAATCGTCTGAGATCAAGGTCCATAAGTTTGGTCCCTATGTTTCCTTCTTTTTATTTTATTGTTTCAGGTCTATACCCAAGTCTTTAGTCTGTTTTGAGTTAATTTTTGTGTATGGTGACAAATAGCAATCTAGTTTCATTCTTTTGCATGAAGCTTTCTCTTTCTCGCAACCCATTTATTGAAGAGACAGTTCTTTCTCAACACTATGTATTTTGCTCCTTTGTTGAAAATTAGTTGCTCATATATGTGTGGGTTTATTTCTGGGCTCTCAGTTCTGTTCCACTGGAATATGTGTCTGATTTTCTGCCAATATCATATTGTTTTGATTACTGTGGCTGAGTAGTATAGTTTGAAGTTAGGATGTATGATACTTCTAGTTTTGTTCTTTTTATTCAGGATTGTTTTGGTATTTGAGGTCTTTTGTTGTTTCATACAAATATTAGGATTTTTTTGTATTTCTGTGGGATGTGCTATTGGGATTTTGATAAAAATTACACTAAATCTGTATGTTGCTCTAGGAAATATGCCATTTTAACTGTGTTAATTTTTCCAACCCATATACATAGAATGTCTTTCCATTTCTTTATTTTTTCTTCAATTTCTTTCAATAGTGTGTTGTAGTTTTTAGTGTACAGGTCCTTTGCTTCCTTTGTTAAGTTTATTCCTAGGTATTTTATTCTTTTTGTTGGTATTGTAGATGGGATTTTTTTCATTTCTTTTTCTGAAATTTTTTTCTTAGTGTATAGAAATTCAACGATTTCTGTACATTGATTTTGTATACTGCGACTTTATTTGTTTTGAATAGTGTTTTGGTAGAGTCTTTTTTATTTCTTCTTCACATTGTTTTTAAAAATTAAATTTATTGAGGTGACATTAGTTAGTAAAATTACATAAATTCTGGTGTACAGTTGTACATCTTCTATGTATTGTATTGTGTGCTCATCATCCAGAGTGAGTTCTCCTTCCATCATGGTAGAGTCTTTAAGGCTTACTATATATAGATTTATGTCAAGCATATGGTGACACTTTTACTTCTTTGTTCTCAATTGGGTGCCTTTTATTTCTTTTGATTGCATCTTATGCTCATTCACCTATACATGTTTAGTCCTTTTTCTGCTCCCCTTTTATGATATTTTTGTCTTTTCATGTTGTGCATTTGTTACCAGATTGCATTATTATTTTTTAATGTCCCCTATTTCCCCTTTGATGTTTATGTTATAATTAAGTGTTTAATATTGTATGTTAAAGGAGAGTTGCAATTTCTTGCTTCTTTCTTTTTTTAAAAAATTTATTGGGGTGACATTGGTTAGTGAAAATTACATAGGTCACAGGTGTACAATTCTACACTACATCTTCTATGGGTGGTATTATGTGTTCATCACCCAGAGTCAGTTCTCTTTCCATCACCATATATTTGTGTTCCTGTCCCTTCTCCCTGCCTCCCCCCTTGCCCTCAGATAACTACTAAATTATTGACTGTGTCCATGAGTTTTGTTTCTCTGTTGCTTTTGATTTTATGTTAACAAACTAAAGTTCTCCATCCCTTGCCCTTACTTTACCCAGTGTCCTATCCCTGCTCCCATTTTAAAGAGGTCCCTCTAACATTCTTTGTATTTACTAGTTTGGTGGTGATGTATTTCTTTAGCTTTTTTGTTTTTGTTTTTGTTTTAATCTGTGAAGCTCTTTATCTGTCCTTCAGTTTTGAATGCTAGTCTTGCTGTATACATTATTCTTAGTTGTAGATCCTGGTTTGCATCACATTGAATATTTTCTGCCAGTCCCTTCTGGCCTGTAAAGTTTCTGGTGAGAAATCAGCTGAGAGTCAAATGGGGGTGTCCCTTTATAAGTTACTACTTGCATTTCTTTTGCTGTTTTTAGAATTTTCTCTTTTTCTTTAACTTTTGCCATTTTAATTATGATTGTCTTGGTGTTTTCCTCTTTGAGATCATCTTGCTTGGGATTCTCTGTGCATCATGGATTTGTATGTCTATTTCCTTCACCAGGTTAGGAAAATTTTTACTCATTATTTCTTCAAATAATTTCTTCATTTCTTGCTTTTCCTCTACACCTATTACTCTGATATTTTTATGTTTGATGTAGTCCCAGAGGAATCTAAATCCATCCTCATTTTTTTGGAATTTATTTTCTAAATATTCTAGCTGGGTATTTTCTGCTGGCTTTTCCTGAAAAATCACTGCTTTGTGCTTCAATTTTATGTAGTTTGGTGACTTTTATTTCTTTCTTCATTTCAGTTAATGTAGTCATTATATCTCTCTGGTCCTTTATAATGGTTTGTAAAACTTCTTTAATGCTTGTTATGTATCCTTTGAAATTATCATTCAGTTTCTTAAGCATTTTTATAATTGTTGCTTTGAGCTTTGTTTCTGATGGGTCATTTGTAACCATCTTTTTATTTTGAGCTGCCTTTCTCTTGTTGCTCATTTTTGCAGCCTCTCTGGACCCTTGCTGCTGTAGTTTCTTTGGTGTTTGCTGCTGATACTGGGCAGGGAGAGATCTGTGGAATTGGGGTGTTTGTGGTTTTTTCTTTCTGTGGTTCCAGGGGTCGTGCAGGGAGTTTGGGCGTGATTGTGCCTTTCTGTTCTTGGTTTGCCTCTTGCACGGATTTTGCCCTGAGCCTTGGGGTCAGTCCTATATGCTGGTCTTTCAGATCATGCTGGTTGTGGGCCAAGAAATGTGCCCTTACTTTCCTTGTCCTTCCTGGCCTCAGTGTTTGTGCTGTGGCTCCTCACCACCCAGTCATTCCCCCTCCTCTGGGAACCAGAGTGAAGTCCAGCTGCTGTGTTTTGCAGACCAGTCTGCACCTTCTGGGGCCAAAGTGAGTTGATTGCAGCATGTCATGTCTCACCACCTCTGGGCCTCCCTTCCTCTGTTCCATGGATTGAGTGCTCTTCCACCACCTTCTTCCTCCTCCCTTCCTCAGTAGTAGAGTTCTAAGTGGGGAGCCGTGCATGGCCGCATCCCTGCCCTTCCCCTTTTATTTCTTCTTTGTTTAACCTTCTGTCCATGTGCAGGTACCTTAATGTGACATATAGGTTTCTTAGCTGTGGTTGTGCATTATGTAGAGGGTCCTTCATTGAGATATAGGTGTTTCATTAGTTGTGTTCTCCAGAGGAGTTTTTTGGAGGTCCTCTCATGCTGCCATTTTGTTGCTGTCTCTTGCTTCTTTCTGGTAATCATCTTACTGAAAGTTTTGTGTATACTTCTGCCTTTTTGTTTCTGGTAGAAGATCTCCTTTCAACAATTCTTGTAGTACAGGTCTTGTGGTGGGTAATTCTCTCAGCTTTTAATAATCTCTGAAAGCTTTTATTTTTCCCTTCATCTCTAAATGATAACTTTGCTGAATGTATTGTTCTTGAGTGATAATTCCTCTCTTTCAGCATTTTGAATATTTCCTTCCACCTTTCCTGGCTTGTAGTGTTTCTACTGAAAAATATGATGATAATTTAATGATGTTTTCTTTGTAGGATACAGTCTCTCTTTTCCCCTGGCTGCCTTGAGAATTCTTTCTTTGTCACTAATTTTTGACAGTTAGAGTAAAATGTGTCTTGGAGAAGGTCTTTATGCATTAATGTAATTAGGTATTCTCTTAGCTTCCTCTATTCTAAAGTCTAGTTCTTTCCGTAGGCTTGGGAATTTCTCATTAAGTATTTCTCTCTGGAGGCTGTCTGTTCTCTTCTCCTTCTTGTATACCCATTATCTTTATGTTGCTTTTTCTAATGGAAGCAGGTAGTTCTTGTGGAGTTCTTTTCATCATTTTCAATTCTTAATTCTCCTTCCTTCTGGGTCGTTTCTAGATTTCTATCCTTGAGCTTGCTAATTTTCTCTTCCATCTGGTCTGCTCTATTTCCAGTCTTCTCTAATGCATTTCTCATCTCATTGATTCAATTCTTTAGCAGTTTAGTTCTTTTTTATAGTTTGAGCCTCTTTGGCAACATACTCTTTAATTTTATTATTCATTAATTGTATTCCTTGAGTGTATTAAATTGTTTTTCTGTGTTCTTTTTGTTTTTTATTTTTATTTATTTATTTTATTTTTTATCTCATGGAGCTTCTCATAGTTGGTTTCTAGAGACTTTTCATTTTCTTTCAGTGCTCCCATGTTATCTTGGTTGTTCGTGGTATTTGTTAGATTGTTTCTCTGCCTTCACATTTGAAGTAATGAACTCTTTTTTGTTTACATACTGTTTTGTTTCAACAACTCAGCAGGTTGATAGGTAGAGTAATTTCTTTTCTAGTAGATAGTATTATAGTGCAAGTTTTTGTTTTTTCTTACCTACACCATTTGCACCTCCAGGTTTGTAGTGGAGTGCTGTCATTTGGATTAAGGAAAATGCCATGTACTCATTGGGTTAGTGGCTGTCTCCTCTATGACCAACTTAGCTTAGTAATAGAATAATACTGTGGTGGGGAATTGTGGTGGGTGGTGAAAAGCTCTCAGTGCTATCTAATTTTTACCTAATGGTTGATGATTCTGCTGTGTTTTTGGAAGCATATTCATTGATTCTGCTGGGCTCTATTGAGGTGAGTGGGGAAGGGGAGGCAAGTTTGGGATACTGCAAGTGCTATTTAAGGCTTTTAGGCACCACTGTGCTGTTTAAGGCTTCCCAGCTACCTCTCTCAGGATCTGCTGTGATGGGGAGACAGAAAGGGACATGCCTTTTCCAGGACACTGCTTCTGCTCCTCTTAGATTCCAGTCTGTGATATGAGGGTTGCAACCTGACTTCATACCACAATCATGCTCACTGGAGCAATTGTGGGTGTGGACTGTGTTGATGACAACCACCATCTCTATTCTTCCCTCCATCCCTCCCTTTATTCGTTCCAGTATACCCACCTTTAGATGTACTGATGCATGCATGAATCCTTCAGGCATGTTTATGTTTTGAGCAGAGGATCTTTTGTTGAGTTAGGGTCCAAGTTGTTGTAAAATTAAGAGGAGAAACTCAGGAGTCTTTTTACTTTGACATGATGCTTACATCACCTTCTCTGGACTTCTATTGTTTAATTTAGGTTTCAGATTATTTAAAATATACACAATCTATTGGCATGAATGTTAGTTTTTTGGACTCTCCTGTGCTAAATTTGGTACAACAGAGTATTTAGATGAATATACTTAGGGCTGAAAATTAAAAAGACATTTTTAGACATCAGCAACTTTGATGTACACAAATGAGTTAAAATCGAGCCATTAGGATGGACATAGTAAAGCCATTTGATTAAACCATGAAATAAATGGAAAAAAATTAATGTGTCCTTTATTTGCTTTATCATTCTCACATTTCTGTAAACTTTAAAAAAATATTTCACTGATAAGACTGTTTAAGGTTGGTTTACTTGTATGTTTTTTTTGCATGTCCTGAAACTCAGGAAGGAAATTTTTTTATTAAAGTCTTTAGGAAGCTTGCTGAGCTGATGAAATCTAGCAGCTACTAATTATGTTTTTTTTTTGCATTTGGCTGGATGAATTTATTTTTGAAAATTCCAGTCTCACTTACTCATAGTAGTTGCTGAACTCTAGGTCTCTACAAATGTAATTCTATTTATTAAATTGATTTGTCAATCTTTAGTTTCTAAAGTTAAAATATATTGAGACTGTGATTGAGAAAGATATTGAAGATCATATTTCTTGTCCAAAGATTTACATCTGTGGTAAGTTTTATTTCTATCTTTGGCTCAGCTTAGTGAAGAACTTGTTATACATTATGTTTCAAATAATGAAATAAATTATATTTTTACAACTGTGTGATTTTCAGCAGAAGGGCTTAGAAAGAAATATCAAATTGAATTTTCATTAGTGTATTGATCATGATGTTTAATTTCACACTCACACACATATGAGGGCTGTTTGTTTCTGATTTTAGCAGCAAAGGCTTCAGTTCTTTACCATTCAGTATGATATTAGCAGAAGGTTTGTCATATATGGCCTTTATTATGTTGAGGCACTTTCCTTCTATACTTACTTTATTAAGTATTTTGATCATAAATGGTAAGGTCAGTGCCAGTGAGCTTTTTCTCTGTATTTTGTTTTGAGAGTTTGACAGTTTCAGGTCTTATGTTTAAGTCTTTTAGTTATTTTTTGAGTTAATTGTTGTGCGTGGTGTAAGGTAAGTGTGCAATTTCATTCATCTGCATGCAGTTATCTAGTTTTCTTAATGCCATTTATTGAAGAGACTATTCCTTCCCCATTTAATATTCATGACTACCTTTTAGTTGACTGTGTATGTGGGAGCTTATTTCTGGGCTCTCTATTCTGTTCCAGTGGTCTTTGAGTCTGTTTTAATCCCTTACTATACTCTTTTGATTACTATAGCTTTGTAGTTTAGTTTGAAGTCAGAAAGTACGATGCCTCCAATTTTGTACTGTCTCAAGATAGCTTTTGGAATTCAGGATATTTTGTGGTTTCATAGAAATTTTAGGATGTTTATTTCTATTTCTGTGAAAAATGCCATTGGAGTTTTAGTAGGAATTGATCTCAATAATTTCTATATGCTAAGCTAAGTTTTTTTCTGTATTTATTTAGCATGATTACTGGGAAAATAACTTGCTTATAAAAGTAAATAAATTTCAAATTTTGGTACAATTGACTTGGAATTATTATTAGAGGATTATTATTTTTTTGCGGTGGAGTGGGGGAATACATTTGATAGATCTTTTTTTACCAACTTGATGAAGGTAGTTTTCTTGAGAGTTTGCTTATTCTTGTCCCTAGGCCTGAACTTGGTCCTTGCTTAGAAGTATTCATTGATTCAGTGAACATTTAACTTTATAAATACTTAGATTACTTTGTTGTTTTCATAAGTACTATTAAAAATGGAAAAATCACAGAAGAGAAGTAGGGAATTTGCCTGAATGTCACAAAACCTTTTTGGTAATTATTCAAACAGGGGAATTTTGTTTTTTATTTTTATTTTTTTTTTTATTGCTGTCCTTTGTGTAGTTATGGTTTGATTGGAAGGGGAAAAGGTGACTGACTGGAAACTAAGATGAATACTTGAAGAAAGTTCTTTCTTAGTACCTTAAGTATTCTGGGTGGCCAATGAGTAGAGAATTCACTGTGGTGTGCTCAAGAGCAGGACTGTGAGAAAGGATTGTGATGGCTTTTCATGTAAATGTGTTTAGTGTTTTGAGGCTTGTCTGGGTCAATAATTTAAAATGTTTAGTAAGCCAGTAAATAAGGAAGGAGTCAAAATGGGACAGATGCTTAGCAGAGAAGTAAGAATTTCTATTACTGTCATCCACTTACAGATGCTAATTAACGAGAATAGGGGGAGGAGAGAGGGTGTAAAAGGAAGTACAGAGGTCTGAGAATATCAGATAACAAATTATATAGTTCCTCATTATGTCTTTGTCTAATCCAGAACTTTTTAGAAAAATCAACTGAAAGAGAAACTCGCCAGGAATATGCTTTGGCTATGATTCAGTGCAAAGTTCTAAAACAGTTGGAGAACTTGGAACAGCAAAAGTACGATGATGAAGATATCAGTGAAGATATAAAATTTCTTTTAGAAAAACTTGGTGAGAGTGTCCAGGATCTTAGGTATGTTAATCTTTTATAATTTTTTTTTAATTTTTCAATTATAGTTGACATAATATTATATTAGTTTTAGAGCTTCACAGTGGTTAGACATCTATATAATTTATGAGGTGGTACACCTGATAAACCCATACATAGTTGGGTTTATCTGACACCATACATAGTTGCTACAGTACTACTCTAATCTCTGTGCTATACTCTGCATCTCATGACTACTTTGTAGCAACTAATTTGTTCCTCTTAATCCCCTACCCTCTTCACTCATTCCCCTAATGACCACATCTTGCAACTATCAAAATGCTCTCTGTATCTATGAGCTTGTTTCTGTTTGTTTGTTTATGCTTTGTTTGTTCATTTATCTTTCATTCTCTATAAATTCTACATATAAGTGAAATATAACATTTGTCTTTCTGCCTGATGACTCTAGTCAAGCACAATACTTTGTAGGTATATCCATCTTGTTGCAGATAGCAAATTTCATTATTTTCATGGCTGAGTAATACTCCATTGTACATATGTATCACGTCTACCTTCTCCATTCATCCATTGATGGACACCAGGTTGCCTCCACATCTTGGCTATTATAGATAATGCTGCACTGAACATATGGATACATATGTCCCTTTGAAGTAGTGTTTTGGGTTTCTTTGAATAAATACCCAGAAGTGGAATTACTGGGTTTTTCTTTGTCTCTTGCTGTAGTCTTTGTTTTAAAGTCTATTTTGTCTAGTATAAGTGCTGCTACCCCAGCTTTTTTGTTTTCTTTCATTTCCATTTTCATGAAATATCTTTTTTCATCCCTTTACTTTCAGTTTGTGTGTGCCTTTTGATCTGAAGTGAGTCTCTTGTAGGCAGCATATGTAAGGGTCTTGTTTCCATTCAGCCATCATAGGCCTTTTGATTGGAGCTTTTTAATCCATTTACATTTAAAGAAATTGTTTACAAATATGTAGTTATTGCCATTTTATTCTTATTTTTGATATTTTCTTTTTCTAAGAAGTCCTTTTAACATTTCTTGTAATACTGTTTTGGTGGTGATGAACTCCTTTAGCTTTATCTTGTCTGGGGAGCTCTCTACCTGTCCTTCAATTCTAAACCATAGCTTTGCTGGGTAGCATAATTTTGGTTATAGCTCCTTGCTTTTCATCACATTGAATACTTCATGACAATTTGGTCAACCTGCAAAATTTCTGTTGGGAAATCAGCTGACTTCTTTACAGAGCTCCTTTGTAGGTAATTGACTGCTTTTCTTTGCTGCTTTTAAGATTCTCTCTTTGTCTTTAACCTTTGACATTTTAGTTGTGATGTATATTTGTGTGAGCCTCTTCGCATTCATCTTGTTTGGGACACTGCACTTCCTGGGCTTGTATGTTTGTTTCCTTCTCCATGTTAGGGATATTTTCTGTCATTTCTTCAGATAGGTTTTCAATTCTTTGTTCTCTCTTTCTCTTTATATATATGTAATTTTTATTTTTATTGTTAGACTTATTGGGGTGACATTGGTTAGCAAGAATTACATAGGTTCCAGGTGTACAATTCTACAGTGCATTGTCTATTTGTTGCTTTATATGTTCACCATGCTCTTTCTCTTCTGTTTCCCCTATGATGCAAATGTTGTTATGCTTGATATTTTCCTAGAGGCCATTTATACTATTGTCATTTTTTTTGGATTCGTCCTTGGTTTTGCTGATCTGACTGGGTGCTTTCTCTTACCTTATCTTCTAAATCACTGTTTGATCCTCTGGTTCATTTAGTCTACTGCTAATTTCTTATAACACATTTTTTTAATTCATTTTTATTGATGGACTTTTTGGGGTGACATCTGTTAGCAAGAATTACATAGGTTTCAGGCATACAATTCCACAGTGCATTGTCAACTTGTTATATAATAACTTCACCACCTATTGTGACTTCTCTTTCCATTTGTGACTCTTTATCTTTTATGTTTTCCATCTCCATTTTTATGTTTACTGTCTGTATGTTGCAGTTCTCCTTGAGATCATTGGGCACCTTATAAGCAGTGTTTTGAACTCTGTGTCTGGTAGTTTGCTTCTCCATTTTGTTTAGTACTTTTTCTGGATCTTTGTTCTGTTCTTTCACTTGGAACATGTTTCTTTATCTCCACACTTTAGCTGCCTCTCTATGTTGTATTAGGTAGAGCGGCTATGTTTCCTGGTCTTTGTTGAGTGGCCTTATGGAGTAGGTGTCTCTTGGGGCTCATTGGTGCACTCTCCCTGGTCAGCATAGCCAGGTGCTCCAGGTGTGTCACTTGTGTGTGTCGTGTTTGCCCTCCTGTTGTAGTTGAGCCTTGGTTGCTGTTTGCACAGCAGTAAGAGAGATTGACACTCATGCTTTTTGGTTGTGAGACCTGGCCATGACTATAGTGGAGGAATAGTTGTGCAGGGGCTGACCGTACAGAGCAGGATGTTTTAGCAGGACTCTGGTGCCTGCCCATTCTTCCCTTTGTGTGTATCATTTGTGGAGGTGGTTGGGTGGTGCTCTGGTGTGATCTGTCTGAAGCTGGCCACCTGGTCACTATGTTTGAGCTACAGTATGATCTGCAAATGGTTGTCACTTGTGCTGGGCTTGGAGGTTCTTGGGAGAGGTTAAGCTGTAAACCAAGACTGGCTACTGCTAGTGCCAGGTGTGGCACTGCTTATCGAGAAGTACAAAGCATAAGGCAGGATGTTGCTTGTTTTGAGGTTTGTGAACCTTTGAGAGATTTTTGGAAAGTTTGTAGCATGAACCTGTCTGCAGTTGCACACTGAGTAGGGGAAGGGCTCAAGAAAGGAACAGTGCCAGTACTTGTGCCTAGGAGAAAGCTGCCCTTCCAACCCTCACCTTGAAGCCAAACTTCAGTTCCTTCCCATGTGTATCTGGCACCTTTCAAGTTGCTACCCCAGTGCTGGGGCTCAGAGTGAGTGAGTCCATGTATGGTCCCTCTAAGAGGAACACTTGAGATTCTAGCTGTTCTCTGTCTCAGCCACATCCCTGCTGGTTTTCATAGCCAGAAGTTTGAGGACTTTTCTCCCAGCACAGGAATCCTGGGTTGGGGAGCCTAGTGTGGGGCTGGGATCCCTACCCATCAGGGGTGACCTTTGCAGCTGAGCTATCCCTCCCAATTTTTAACTGCCACTCATCTATGTGGGACTAGCCTGTTCTGCATTTCTTTCCCTCCTACCTGTCTTAATATGACTTTTTCTGTATGCCCTTAGTTACAGGACTTCTGTTCAGCTAGACCTCAGGTGATTTCTCAATGATGATTGTTCTGTAGCTTAGTTGTGATTTTAATTGTGAGAGGAGGCGAGGACAGTGTTTACTTACTTTGCCATCTTTTTTATTCACACAAGTTGGATATATTTGACTTAGGGAAATCTACATTTGTTTAGTATTTTAGGGAAATCCAGATTTGTTACTTGAAGGATATGGAAGAAAACTGGATCATCACCATGGCAGCAGTTGGTCAGCGCTGTGTGTTACTGTTTCTCTTTTGAGGAGATTCCCTTCATTCTCTTTTTTCTAAAATCTGACGGGCTGTACTACCACAAATTGTTGACAGCACACAGAACACTTTGAGAATCTCCTCTGGTTTAGAATCTTCTTAAGTGGAAATGGCTGTTAATTTGTGGAGCAGGTTTGCCCATATATGGAAAGAGTTTTTTTTCTACTTTTCTGAAGTTCTTATTGCTTTATTTCCGTAATAAACATTATGCAAACGATATACATGTGGTAAAGAAAAAAAAAATTCTTACATGGTACAGAAGAGACTCCATGCTACTTCCACTGTTTTCCCCACCTAGTCCCACCTCCCTTCCTCTTGGTTTCTTGTGTGTACTTCCAAAAAACTCTCCTAGTCCCCCTTTACTTGGCATGCATGCACATGTGCATGTACACACACACACACACACACACACACACACACAAATACAAATGGAGTTCTGCATATTGTCCTGGACCTTGTTTTTTTAAAATTTAATAATATCTCGATTTTTCCCATTAACCCATATATTCTTTATTTTTTAACTATTGATACATTTTTAAAAATTAAATTTATTGGGGTGACATTAGTTGGTAAAATTATATAGATTTGAGGTATACATTTCTATAATATATCATCTATATATTGCAGTGTGTGCTTACTACCCAGAGTCAGTTATCTTTCCATTACCACATTTTTGACACCCTTCCTTCTCTACTACCTACCTCCCCACTTACCCTCTGGTAACCATTAAACTGTTGTTTGTATATTGATACATTTAAAAAGAGAGTTACTCTTTAGAAATAGATCTTTCTCTGTAGGTGGATTGGATTTGGGAATCAGGCTGACTCCAGTTTGAATTGTTGGGCTACTTTCTCCACATGTGGCCTTGAACAAGATTTTTGACATTTTAGTCTCAGTTTTTCTTTTGGTAAATTAGCAATAAAAATTCTAAGTAGGATTGTTGTGAAGTTTCAAGTGTCCAGAAAATACCTTCAGTATAGTATGTGTTCCAGAAATGTGTTTATCAGATAATTCAATGCAGCCTGTAAACCCAGTACCCAAAAGCTTGGGAGGTTATCACTCATATCAGTGGTTTATTATAATGGAGGTTTGTGGATGGAAGCAAGTGATTTGCAAATGATTTTTTGTCTTCCTGTAATTTCAAATATGAATAAGTTGATTTTTACATAATAGACTTACAGTTTTTTGATGTTACAGGTTTAAGGTATTAATGTTAGTAATACTAGCTATTAATGTTAGCAATACTAGTTTACTTCTTATACTAACTTTTCTTATATTAAACTAAATTGCTACTTTATTCAACAGAACACTGATCAATTTAAATCCTGGTTATACTGAATTACCATTTCGTATTAAATGACTACCTTTTGTTGTTGTTGTTGTTGTTGTTGTTGTTGTTGTTGGTTCCCTGAGCGGGGATCGAACCCAGGCCGTGGCCGTGAGAGCACTGAAGCCTAGCTACTACACCACCAGGGAACCCCCTAAATGACTACTTTTTAAAAATAATTTACTTAAAGTCCCAAGTCTTGTGACTTTGTCCACTGATGAACTGAATAATTAAGTAACTTAATACATAATGAAGGATTTTTTAATTAAAGTACATTGTGGTTTGTTACATGTACAGAGATTTTTGTGTTTAATTAATTTGTAGTGGGTCAATTCAACCAATGAGTTACCTCTTCATTGTTTGTAATCACACTGTAAAATAATGTAGTGATATGTGTGTTTTTGTTTTTGTAATGCAGTTTCCTAGTTTATGACCTTTATAGTATGTATAATAGTATTAGAATATACTGTGTTATTTTATGTTCAAGTAATACACTTTTATACAAATTTACATTATCAGATATCTTACTGATATACATTTATTTATGTATATATTAAGGTAGGGATAGTGAAAGCAAGTGGTCCTTTTAATATGTCACTACAAAGCTTTCAGATTTGATGAGAGTATTGGACCTTATTTACCCTGAATAAATTTCATGTGATTTGTAAAGCTTATTTAAGTTATTTAAACTGTGTTTAGTGGTAGTTTGTTAATATTACATGGATGATCAGTCTTTGTAATTAAATCATTAATGAAGATGTTTTATTTCACTTACTTTTGGAGGCTCTCTCAAATTCTTATAAACTTTGGATTCTTTAAAAATTTTTGTAGCTCATTTGATGAATACAGTTCGGAACTAAAATCTGGAAGATTGGAATGGAGTCCTGTGCACAAATCTGAGAAATTTTGGAGAGAAAATGCTGTGAGGTTAAATGAGAAGAATTATGAGCTCTTGAAGTAAGTTTTAAATTCCAGTTTACACTCTGCTACCTGTTGTTCCACATTCTCACTAACACATTTTTGTCACTCTTTAAATTTAGATATTCCATGATTTTAATTTGTGTTTTCTTGCTCACTAATGTGGTTGAATACCTTTTCATATACTTATTGGCTGTTTTGATATCCATTTTCGAGAAGTGTCTGTTCAAATATTTTATTTTTTTTAATTTAAAGGAGTTCTATATGTATTCTGAACATGAGTTTTTTGTATGTATATATTTATCACAACTCTTTTTTCCTGTCACTCTTTCATTTTAATATAGCTCAATTTATTAATCTTTTCCTTTATGGCTTGTGCTTTTATGTGTCCTGGTTATTAAGAAGTTTTATCTACCCGAGGTCATAAATATATGTTAATATTTCTCTGTTATTTGCTAGAAGCTCTATTGTTTAACCTCTCACATTCAGATCTCCATTTCATCTGGAATTAGTTTTTGGGTAAGGTAGAAAGTAGGGGTCAAGATTCTTTTTTGTTGTTGTTGTTTTTAATTACATGGATATCTTGAATCAGCACTATTTATTAAAAATATTTTCCCCAGTACTTTGCAGGATTCCCTTTATCATAATAAGATGGCCAAGTATGTGCAAGTATCCGGCTTTTTTATTGAAATATATATTATATACCACACAATTAACCAATTTAAAGTGCATAAATCAGTGGTTTATAGTATGTTCTCTGTGTGTGTAACCATCAACACAGTTTTAGAATGTTTTCATCACTTCAAAAAGACTCCTTGGATTTTTCAGTCATCACTGGTCTACCTACCCATCCACCCAGCCCTAAGCAACCACTAATTTACTTTCTGTCTCTATAGATTTACCTGTTATGAAAATTTCACATAAATGAAATCATATAATATTAGTTCTTTTGTGATTGGCTTTTTTCATTTAGCATAATGTGTTCAGGGTTCATTTAATTAGTAGCACTTATCAAGTACTTTATTTCTTTTTGTGGTTGAATAATATTCAATTATATATCACATTTTATTTATCCACTCAAAAGAAAAATGCTTGTAATAAACATTTGTGTACAAGTTTTTTGTGTGAATATATGGTTTTGTTATTTTTTCTTGGGTAGATACCTAGGAGTAGAATTGTTGAATCATATGACAACTGTGTTTAACCATTTGAGGGACTGCTGGACTGTTTTCCAAGTGATCACACAATTTTAAATTCTTGTCATCCGGGTTCTGATTTCTCCACATCCTTGTCAACACTTGTTATTGTCTGATTTTTTTGACTCTAGCTATCTTAGTAAGTGTGAAGTTGTATCTCATTGTGGTTTTGATTTGTATTTTCTTAATGGCTAATGAATTCAGGCATCTTTTTATGTGCATATTGGCCATGGTCCTTTTTTTGAATTGGGTTGTCCTTTTATTATTTAATTGTAAGGTTTTTTCTGTATTTTGGATACAAGCCCCTGATCAGCTATATGATTAGCAAATATTGTCTCCCATTTTTTTATCTTCTCACTTTTTTGTAGTGTCCTTTAAAGTATAGACATTTAAAAATTTTGATGAAGTCTAACTTATTTATTTATTTTTGTTTCCTCATGCATTTGGTGTAATACCTAAGAATTCATTGCCAAAACTAAGGTTATGAAGATTTACTCCTTTGTGTTCTGTAATATTTTTATAATTTTAGCATTTACATTTAGGTCTTTGATCCATTTTGTGAGGTAAGGGTCCAACTTCATTTTTTTTTTGCTTTTGGCTACCCGTTTGTTATAGTAACATTTATTGAAAAGATTATTCTTTACCCATTGAATTGTCTTGGCATTCTTATTGAAAATCAGTTGATTATAGACAAATTTATTTCTGGACTCACAAGTCTATTCTGTTGGTGGTGGTCTATGTAATGATCCTGATACCAATACCAACCACAGTGTCTTGATTACTATTGCTTTATACAGTAGACTCTCGGTTATTAATTGGCACCCATGGAGGTCAGTAGATGCCAGATAAATGTAAGTAGACTCTTCATTAGCTGAAACTCAAGCAACTGGCTCTCTCAAGCAACCGGCAAAATCTCGAACTTGAGAGTGCCAGTTGCTTGAATTTCGGTTAATGGAGAGTCGAGTCTAGCATGTTTTGAAATCTGGATGTGTGAATTCCCAACTTTGTTCTTTTTTGTTTGTTTTAACTTATTTAATCAGTCTCTTATTGATGGGTATTTAATATTGTTGCCAGATTTTGCTGTTACAAACAATGTAGGAATTTCTATATATATACTTTACTGTAATTTTTAAAATTAATGGACTTTAATTTTTAGGATAATTTTAGGTTTATAGAAAAATGGAGGAGAAAGTACATAGAGTTCTCATATATTCTCTCTTTTCCCACTAGGCATAGTTTCCTCTATTTTTAACATCTTGCCTTAGTGTGGTACGTTTGTTGGACTTGATGAACCAATATTTATACATTATTTTTAACTGAGGTTCATAGTTTACATTAAGGTTCATGCTTTTTGTTGTATAGTGCATTCAGAATTTTAACATATGCATAATATTACATATTCCCCATTACAATATCATACAGAATAGTTTCACTGCCCTAAAAATTTCCTACATTCCATGTGTTCATTTCTCCTTTCCTCCCTCTCCCTGAACCCCTGATCTTTTGACTGTTGCTATAGTTTTTGCCTTTTTCAGAATGTCAAATAGTTGGAACCAAACAGTATATAACCTTTTCATATTGTGTTCTTTTTCTTAGGAATATGCATTTAAGGTTGCTCCACGTTTTTTGTGGCTTGATAGCTCATTTCTTTTTATTGCTGAATATTCTGTTGTACGACTGTATCAGTTTGTCGAAGGATATCTTGGTTGCTTCAAAGTATTGCAGTTATGAATAAAGTTGCTGTAAGTGTTCATGGATTTTGTGTGGACAAATTTTCACATCATTTGAGTAAATATCATGGTAGCTCAACTGCGGATTATATGGTAAGATTATGTTTAGTTTTGTAATAGACTGCCAAACTTTCTTCCAAAATGACTAGTGTTTGGCATTCCCCTCGGCAATGAATGAGACTACAGGTTGCTCTTCATTCTCTCCAGCATTTGGTGGTGTTAGTGTTCAAGATTTTGGCCATTCTAATAGGTGTGTACTGGTATCTCATTTTAATTTGCATATCCCTGACATATGATGTTGATCAGAATATCATATGTTTGCTATTTCTTTATCTTTTTTTGGTAAGGCATCTCTTCAGGTCTTTTAATTTCTTTTAAATTGAATCATTTGTTTTATTTATTGTTGAATTTTAAGAATGGTTTGTATATTTTGAATAGAGGTCCTTTATGAGATACATTATTTGTATTTTCTCCCTATCTCTGGTTTGCCTTTTCAATTCTCTTTATCTTGTCTCACAGAGAAGTTTTTAATTTTAATGAAGTCCAATTTATCAGTGTTTTCTTGGCCATACCAAAGGTTACCTAGATTTTCTCCTATTTAGAATCAACTTCTTGATAGCCACAACATAATTTCCTGGAAGGAATTTGGATTGGGATTACATTGAATCTATAAATGAAATTGAGAGGAACTGACATCTTGACAGTATTGAGTCTTCCAATTAATCAGCGTGGAATCTCTCTCCATTTACTTAGTTCTTCTTTGATTTCTTTCACTGGAGTTTAGTAGTTTTTCTCATGTAGGTTTTGTACATATTTTGTTTGATTTATACCTAAGTATTGCATTTTGGGGGAGTGTTAAGTAAATGATATTATGCTTTAAATTTCACATTCTATTTGTTCATCGTTGGTATATAAGAAAGTGTTTGACTTCCATATATTATTAACCGTGTATCCTGCAACCTTGTTATAATTGCTTATTAATTCCAGGAGTTTTAAAATTGATTCTTTTGAATTTTCTACTTAGACCATGATGTCATCTGCAAATAAAGACATTTTCATTTCTTTCTTCCCAACTGATATATCTTTTATTTCCTCTTCTTGTCTTATTGTATCAGTGAGTCCTTCCAGTATGTGTTGAGAAGGAGTTGGGAGGGGACATTTCTTGCCTAGTTTCTGATCTTACAGGGATGCTTCTTTTTTTCTCATTATTAAGTTTGATGTTGGCTGTAGATTTTTTGTAAATTTTCTTTATCAAGTTGAGAAAGTTATGTCTACCTTTAGTTTGCTGAGAGTTTTTAAATCATTAATGGGTATTAAATTTTTTCAGATGATTTTTCTGCATCTATTGTCAGGGTCATGTGCATTTTATTCTTGGTCTGTTGATGTGATGGATTACATTTATATATTTTTGAATGTTCAACCCAGCTTTGCATACTGGGAATAAATTTGACTTGGCTGTAGTACATAATTCTTTTTATACATTGTTGGATTTTATTTGCTGCTGTTTTGAGAAGTTGTACATCCATGTTCATGAGTGACATTGTAATTTTTCTTGTGATATCTTTGTTTGCTTTTGCTATTATGGTAATGCTGGAAGAAATTATAGAGAATTGGTATTTCTTAAGTGTTTGGTAGAATTTACTAGTGAGATCCTCTGGGCCTGTTGCTTTCTGTTTTGGAAGATTATTAATAATTACTCAATTTCTTTAACAGATTATATTTTTAGATAGATACCTATTCAGATTATGTGTTTCTCTTTGGGTGAGCACTGTGAGAACCCTCATATGGCTGGGTCTTTTAACAGTTTTTATCTTTCAAGCTATAGTCCTTTCAAGCTATAGTCCAGCAATTAGTCAATTACCCTTTAAGTAGTCCTACTAGTTGATGGCACCAGCAGTAGTTTCTGCTTCCAGTTAACTGTGACTCACTGTATTTTCCTGTCTTTTTAGCTTATGTGGTAATAGTTTGCCTTGGGACCTCAGCTCTCTCTTGGATCTAAGAAGAGGTATTGATTTTCAGTTTGTTTAGCTTTTTCTTCTTGTGAGGACTAGAGTGATAATATCAAAGTTCTTAACATGTTGAACCATAAACTGGAAATCTGTTTTTCTTTTTGAAGATGCCTTTGGGTGTTCTGGGTCTCTTGTCCCTCGTCATTTCATGTGAATTTTAGAATCACCTTGTTAAAATCTGTAAAGAAGCTGGTTGGGATTCTATTAGGGATTGTTTTGAAGCTTTACTTATATATATCAACATTGCCATCTTAACAATATTTAGTGTTCAGGTCCATGAACATGGTATGCTTTCTCATTTATTTAGATCATATTTAATTTCTTATCAACAGTATTGTAATTTTTAGGATGTTTTGCATTTTTTTTATCAAATTCTAAAAATTTTTATCATGCTTTGTAAATGGAACTTTTCTTAACTTCATTTTTTATCATAACAAGTTTATAGAAATACAGTTGACTTTTTATATTGCCCTTATACAATATTTCTGAGCTCATTTTATTAGTTTTAATAGTCTTGTTTTTAATTATAACTCATTTCCATTTTTTATATACAAGATCATGTCATCTGTGAATAGAAATAGTTTTACTTCTGTTTCCAATCTAAATACCTTTTATTTCTTTTTCTTGCCTAATTATTCTGCCTAGAATCTTTACTATACAAATGTCTTCCTGAATTTTTTTTTCTATTCTATCATTTATTTGTTTATTCTTGCTCCAGTACTATATTAATTGCTGTACTTTATACTAAACCTTGGTATCTGACAGCATGAGCACTCCTTATTTGTTCTAATGTGCCTCAGGGCCTTTTGGCTCTGTGAGTTACTATATGCATTTTAGAATAACTTGTCAACTAAACAGTTATAGTAGGATTTTGGTTGGAATTGAATTTATAGTTCAATCTAGAGGAATTGATATTTTTAAAATTGAGGGTCTCCAAATGGAATATTCGTTTATATAAGATTTCTTTCGGATAATGTAATGATCTTATCCATCTTCCATTAGATTTATTTCTCTATATTTGATATTTTTGCATTCCCATAGATTGTACCATTAAATTTTTTTTGTTTCTATTTAAGTTGCAGTAGAACTTTTTGTGATAATAGAAATAGTTTATGTTTATGCTGTTCAGTATAGTACTTAGTGGCTAGAGAGCACTTGAAATGTTGCTTGTGTGACTGAGAAACTGAAATTTTAATATAATTTAATTATAACCAATTTAATTTTACCTAGCTCATGAGGCTAGACACTGTAATATTGGGCAGCACAGTTTGAGTCTAGTTTATAGAAATACTGATAGAAACAGTTCTGTGTTAGAATTAAGGTTACTGCTCAACTCCCTTTACTGCCAGCTTGATATTTAGTTTTCTCAAGTTATTTAGCAAATGTTTGTTCCTCTAACTTTCCACTTCTATATTTTGTTACTGTTGTTTAATTTTCCGTATTTTCTTTTCTTGTGTATTTATGGTTTAAGAAGAAAAAAATCATTTACTGTCATTTTAATGAGATGTCTAGAAGGAGTAGAGGTGATATATACATATGCTCAATAAACATTTTCAGGCAGTTCTGTTTCTATTGTTTAGACTTTATTTACTATGTATTACCAAATATGATACATTAGTCCTACTTAAACAAAGTGGCAAACCAAAGTAAGTGGTTGGTTGGTAGATGTTGGCAGGACTGATGGAGAATAGATGAGGGGAAAAGAGTGGATTATCTTTTCAGCATTGTTTTGTCACTTTGAGTTTTTAACAACAAAATAAGCTGAAATAATGCTTTTATATCTAGTTTTTGGAAAACTTGAATATAATGGAAGGGAGCTTTTTACAAATTATTACTAAAGCATTACATGTATTTTCATTATGATACACTTAAAGAACCTTTTGAAGTGCATGTTCGGTTTTCTAGCATTAGGTTTTAATTTTTATGACTCCCTTAAATTACTTTCTTTACCTTTGTATGTATGACCTTCTGTGCTTTTTCTGAATAGCCAGAAACAATGGCATGTAGCACTATAGTTTTATTCCATGCTTATGTGATGAGAAATTTGAAGTTACTGTTTGTGTTTGGTTTTTATTTTCTTAAATTATCTGCATGAGGATGACTGACAGAAGAGGCATACTAGTGCTGCCCTTCAAACTAGCTGATAAAATAGAGACATTGGAATCTTTATTCTGCTAATAATAAAGCATAGTGCATACTAGCATTTTTATCTGTAAAGAACTGCACTTAAATCAGGTTCTGACCTATTTTTTAGGTAGTTCCAAACATAGCAAGTATGTGATATACATTCGTTTTTTTCCTGTGTCACTTTTGAGTATAATAGTATTCAGAAAGTACTTTGCAATCTTATATGTTATAATTCTGAAATAACTATGTATTTTGAATATTCTGAAATGTAAGGAACTATACAGATTATAATTAAGAGAAAAGCAAAAGCTGAAGGAGCAAGCAAGTTTATAAAACTGAGGAAAAACATGGTGAAAGAGCAAGAGTAATGTGAAAGAACAAGAAAAGGGTGGTGTTAGAGGCACTCCTGTAAAACTGCCTGAAGTTAAAGTGAATAGAACAACTATAATTCAGCAAAGGATTCCTTACACAACACACAAGCACAGCTAAGAGACACACTCATTGCATCAACGTAACTGCAGGTGGGCAAAGGGACTAACTGAGGAGGAAGGAATGGGAAGTGAGAGACAGGTCATGGGTCCCTACTTGGAACGCTGCAGTCAGGGTGAGAGGATGGAGAAGGTGGTGGGAGAGTATTCTAGATCTCACTTGGTCTGCGGGATAGAAAGAGGCGTAGATTCGGGGGCCTTGCGACACAGCAGCCAGACCTCCTTTTGGCTCCAGGATATGCAGAAGTGAAAAGGTTTCTGGTGCGTTTCTCTGGCCGTGAGCATTCCTACCTGAGGGATCAGCATATAAGACCGCTGATCCCTGAATACAGAAAAGCATAAGCCTTCAGTGCTCTTGATGCTCTCAACCCCAGGCAGAAAACAAATATATGGAGCCTGTCACCTTCCTCCACCTGCCCTTCCAGACCTCTATACCTCCATCTCCTCCTGATATTAGCAGTGAGCCCCAGAAAAAACTGTGGCAGTGAATATTAGGTAAAAGAGCAGACTATAGCTCTGAGAATTGGGGATACAGTTCCTAAGCAGCATACACATGGTAGGTACAGTTAGTTCCATTAATAGGGATGAAACAGTTGAAGCAGAAGAGCAGTAGTCGACTGGCAGCCGCCATCATCCAGAGACACAAACACAGCAGCCACCAACAAAACTTGGCCCCCACCCTTCTTGGCTGAAACCAGTGGAAGAGCCCAGGGCACCCAAAACACACAGGCGCTTCATGTTGCAGCAGTAAGAGGAGCACTGGAGATTTAGAGGCTCAGAGCTCCATATTCTCCCCCAAGAGTGGCTCACTGTGATCAATGCAGCCTGGTCAAAGAAGAGAAGTTTCCTCACAGGAAACTACCCACCACAACAAAAAGGAATAATGCAAGGGAAAATAAAATACATCGATACCCATTGGAAAACAAAAGAAAAGCCTCTTCATATCTACCAACAGTGTCCTTGTAAATACCCAGAAAAAGAAACAATTCAATAATAAATATGAGCAACCAAACTAAAGTGTCTGTTCATAAAGAAAATGAAAAATCTCCAGAAAAGGAGCTTAAAGATAGAGAAGTATATGATCTAAATGACACAAAATTCAAGACTGCAGTTCTGAAAACACTCAGAGAGGTCAAAGAAAGGTAGTTGAACACAGAGAGGAAGTTGAATGAACTCAGAAAGGAAATCTATAAAAAAAGGAATACTTTAACAAAGAAATTGAAACTGTAAAAACGAGCCAAATAGAAATTCTAATGATAAACAATGCAATAAAAGAAATGAAAAATGAAATAGCTTGCATAGAAAGCATAGCCAAGCAGGTGGAGGAAAAAATTAGTGTTATTAACAACAGAAATATGAAAATGTCACAGAAGATAGAAAGAGAGAGACTTCAGAGTTAAAAGAAATGAAAGAACTCTACGAGAACTATTTTACTCCATTAGAAAGAGCAACGTAAGAATAATGGGTATACCAGAAGGAGAAGAAGATCAGCGAGGCACAGTCTACTCAAACAAATAGTAAACAGGAACTTCCAAAATTATTTAAAGAACTGGAACCTCAAATCCAAGAAGGAAACAGGAAACTAAACTACCTAAAATCTAGAGAACTTTCTCCAAGGCACATTATACTGAAGATGCCAAAGATCAAAGACAAAGAATTCTAAAGGCAGCCAGGGAAAAGACTATAACTTATAAAGAAAAGCCCATGACGTTGTTATCAGACTTCTCAGCAGAAACTCTACAAGGTAGGAGGAAGTAGAATCAAATATTCAAACTATTGAAAGAGAGAAATTACCAGCCAAGAAAGATTTATCCAGCAAAGTTATCCTTTAGATATGAAGGAAGAATAAAGATCTTTTCAGACACACAGAAGCTGAGGGAATCTGCCAGCACAAGGCTGGCATTTCAGGAAATACTGAAGGAGGCTATTCAACATGAAACGAAAGGTCAAAATAAGTAGGGATAAAATGGGACAATAAAAACATATAAGGGGAGGAAGTAGAGGTTTAAACTTCGAAAAGAAAATGGAGATAGAAGCATGCTTAAGAAAAGGAACCACTGCATATATGAGACTTTCTTTTATTATACATAATCTTCATAGTAATCACTCAAAAAAAATTCAAAACTGAGACACAT
Source organism: Lyroderma lyra (assembly GCA_004026885.1). Classification (NCBI taxonomy): domain Eukaryota; kingdom Metazoa; phylum Chordata; class Mammalia; order Chiroptera; family Megadermatidae; genus Lyroderma; species Lyroderma lyra. The sequence continues at coordinate 56,843 of PVJL010006510.1, forward strand.
AACAACAATAAAAAAGAAAATAGAAGATATCATATAACACCAATAAACTAAAATAACTGACACAAAGAATAAAAAGCATAGAAGCAATCGAGACACTGAGCTACCAGAAAACAAAAATAAAATGGCTATAGGAAATCCTCATATAGCAATCATCACCCTAGATGTAAATGGACTGAACTCACCAATAAAAATGTACAGAGTAGCAGATTGGATTAAAAAAACAAAACCCATCCATATACTGCCTCTAAGAGACACTCTTCGGCTACAAGGACAAATACAGATTGAAAGTGAAAGGGTGGAAAACAATACTCCAAGCAAATGGCATCCAAAGAAAATTAGGTGTAGTCTTACTGATATCTGACAAAACAGATATCAGGATTAAAAAAGGTAATAGGAGACAAAAATGGACATTTCATACTGATAAAGGGGACAATAAAACAAAAAGACATGACATTTATTAATACAAGGTTGGACAATTAATTTCGCAAACTCATCCTAGAGAAATGGCTACATACCTCATTGCAGAATATCACTATGGTCATCTTCAAAGTACTTCCCTGGGGAAGCTGTGCACTGACACCAGTGCCTAGTCTACCCTTCAAAGCATTTTGGAACTCTTTTTCTGGAATGGCCATCAGATCTGTCATTGTCTCCAAAATCTGACAGTTACGTTTGTAAACTTGCCACCATGTGTATATATTGGCAGCAGTGTACAAACAACTTGGTAAGATGTCATAACCTTATAACTCCTGGAAGCTAAGAAGTTTAAAGTCTGTACAGCATGTTGTATATCTTTGTCATGAGTGAGGGACCATATAAGTAGGTCTCCTACATATTGTAAAACAGTTCCCTCTTAAGTTATAGATCTTGTAGATCATGTGCTAAAACCTGACTAAAAAGATGGAGGCTATTCCTAAATCCTTGAGAGAGTATTGTCCAGGCAATTGCCAGTAAGCTCTGTTAGGGAAGTCCCACTTGAAAGCAAAAAGAAATTAAGACTGGGTGCTAAGATGAATACAGATAAAAGCATATTTTAGATCCAAGGTAGTGAACCATCGCGTCTTAGTGGGGTATAGTTCCCAGTAAATTGTACAGATTAGGAACTACTGGATATAAGGGTACCACTGCCTCATTAATTATTCTCAAATCTGTATGAGGCGGTAAGTCCTGTCCTCTTTTTGAACTGGTAGAATAGGGGTGTTGCAGGGGGAATTAGTAGGGACCAAAAGTCCACGTTATAAAAACTTTGAGATTATAGGTTGCAGGCCGAGTTTAGCCTCAGGCTTTAGAACAGTGGTATCCAACCTTTTGGCTTCCCTTGGCCACGTTGGAAGAAAAGGAATTGCTTTGGGCCACACATAAAGTACACTAACACTAATAATACCTGACGAACTGAAAAAGGTCTGTGCATAATTTTTGTAGTATTTTAAGAAAGGTCACGAATTTGTGTTGGGCCGCAACCAAAGTCGTTTTGGGTCACATGCATCCTGTGGGCTGCAGGTTGGAAAAGCTTGCTTTAGAGCGTATTCTGCAAGGAGGTATGTAGCCATTTCTCTAGGATGAGTTTGCGAAATTAATTGTCCAACCTTGTATTAATAAGTGTCATGTCTACAATTGGTAAAATGAGTGGGATCCTTAAGGCTAACTAAAACTGAAATAGCAGACTTAGCTCACTCTGGGATTCCCTGGCCCCAGAGGAGTCAGTGAGAATCTCCCAGTTGTCTGTGTCACAGGAAGTATTTTGCTCAACACATGACAGGAGCATCAGTAAGGGGGTTAGGGCTGAAGAGTGTCCTCTAGGATGATCTTGGTCCCTAATTTACTTAATATGCCTCTACCCAAAAGGGGGCTAGGGCATGACAAGAAAGACTTGAGTGAAGGACTATCCATCCCATAAGCAATGTAAAAGAGGAGAAAAGAATCGAGAAACTGGCTTACTTGTAACTCCTAGGATGGTACAGGATTGGGAAGACAAGGGTCCAGAGAAGGAACTCAGGACAGAGTAGGTGGCCTCAGTATCCAAAAAGAATGTTGTTGTCCTACCTGCCATGTCTATTTGTACCCTCGGCTCCAAGTCCTTGATGGTGATTTCTTCTGTTAGGACCAACTGGAGGGACCTTCTTCAGTCCAGGAGAGACATTTGCAGATTGGGGTCCCTCTCTGTCTTAAGTGTCCCTTGCTTCAAGGGGCACAGAGCAGACCAGTGACCTTTCTGCCTGCATATAAAACAGGCAGATTTAGGAGGCTTCTCCTTATTGGGACTCTCCTTTGCCCGATGTCCAGGTTGGTGACAGATGGTGCACTTACTCTAGTCCTTCGTTGTTGGGAGCAGGGTACCTTTGGATTGTGGCTGGCCATAAGGACCACTACTGTCTGGGAATTCCTAGCCTCCTTTCTTCATTCCTTCTCCTGAGCCTTGGCCTCAATCTACTGATCCCAATTGTAAAATACCAAGGTGGTTATATTTAGCATTTCATCTAGGGTTACCCCAGGTTCTTGAATAATCTTCTGGAGCTTCCATTTAATGTCCTTTAGAATGACCTGACCCCCATAGGAAGCTAGCTCTAAGTTAGTGTGTTTAGTGAGGGCCTCCCTGAACCTCTTTAAAAAGGCTGCTTGGTCTTTCCCTGGTTCCTGATTGCTGTTACTTTAGAGTAGCTGATATACTTTTGTCATCTTACCTTGAGGCCAGTTTAAATGCAAATTATGAAATGGTCTTTGTCCTACTTTTGGCTTACATCATTATAATCCCATCCACGATTCAAGGTGGGTATTGCCATTTCCCCAATAGAATACTTAGGGTCAGACCGCTGGAGATCATTAGCATATTTCCTGGCCTCCTTTAGAATTCTTTCCTGTTCAGTATTTGACAATGTTTGGCTTAATAAGATCATGATATCCTTCCAGATCAAGTCATAGGCCAGGGTGACATGCTGAAAAGCCTCTCTGTACCCATCAGGATTATCAGAGTAGCTCCCGAGGTCATCCTTAATTTGTTTTAGCACTGTAAAAGAAAAAGGTTTGTGGACAAACTGGGGGCCAAGCTCTCCTTCAGTTGCCTCTACTAATGGGCACACCTTTTGAGGTGATGGAGGAGGGCCTTCAGGGGTTTAGGTGGAAGTGCCAAGTATATAGATGGCACAGGGGCTGAAGATGTAGGAGCATTTAGCTGAACCATAGAAGCAGATTCAGGTGAGGGGGTTCTTTGCAGGGTTATAAAACTGCTAGAGTGATTAGTTTACATTGTCAAAGGAGGTCCTCACTATACTGAAGCAGGAAGAACGTTTGGACATAAGGAATCTCTGACCCCTTGCCCTATCACTTACAAAAGACGTCTAATTGGAGATAGTACTGTAATTAATGCTCCCATTTAGTGGCCAAGTCTCGCCCTCAGGGAGTTTGTATTATGACTTTGCTGTGTTACAAAAGATGAGCCTCTATTTCTTTAGAATCTGTAGATCAAATCGAGCCCAGTGGGCCAGAATGAAACCCAGAGGACTTCTACAGGGTATGGATGATTGATTTCTCATCTGAAAAGAGACAACAAACCTGAGAGTTAGAAAGCCCAATGCCTCAGGGTCATAACTCTGGAGCCCTGGTGTCCCAGGTGCTCATTGACTAACGGTGGACATTTTCTGCCAGTTGGTGAGGATGGCGGACCACAGAGGGTATGGATACCATGTGATGTGAAAGCTCAGGTGGGCGTCTGCTCTGGGGTGATAATTCCTGCGGAAGAGGGTAATTTGGAGGTTTGGGAACCAGGAAAGATGTTTGTATTTCAGGTCCAAACAGGCAAGGTGCCCATCAGTTTTCCTGTCATTTCCTAGGCTTCTCAGCAACAATTTGCATATGTCTTAGAAGGGTGGTGCCCATCAAAGTTTGGAGGTCAGGGAGCCCAGCCTACCTACTTCCTCAATATACGCAGAAGGAAAGTTGGGACCCAAAGGTGTTAGATAAGTGTGCGTATATGTGCCATCTAGAGGTTAGGTTAAGGGGCTCTGGTTTTATGCAAGTAAAGTGTTTAAGGAGGCAGGAAGGCCCAGGGGTAGAGATTCAATTAGGGTGGGTAAGGCAGGGATTAGAGAACCAGTCTCAGTAATCTAGATCAAGCTTGTCTAACCTGCTGGTGGCCACATGTGGCCCAGGACAGCTTTGAATGTGGCCCAACACAAATTCGTAATCTTTCTTAAAACATGAAAATTACACACAAACCTTTTTTTTTTTTTAACTCACCAGCTATTGTTAATGTTAGTGTATTTTATGTGTGGTCCAAGACAGTTCTTCCAGTGTGTCTGAGAGAAGCCAAAAGGTTGGACACCCCTGATCTAGATAATAGCAGAAGGACATGGAGCGTAGGGACAATTCCAATTTGATCTATGTAATGGAGAAGATTAAAATATGAAGCTTCCTTAGACAGGTTAAAATGATAAAAAAAAAAAAAAGAAGAAGAAGAAAAGGCCTTTAATTGGTAGAGAAAAAAGGGAAGGAAAAAGAAGACAGAAAAGTGAGGAGAGAGAAATAGCAAGAAAGAGTGAAAGATTACAAAAGGGAGAGGGGAAGGAGCATGGAATGCCCAGCTTGTGTGGCAGAGAAGGCATGAAAGGGCGTTCCCTGTGCCACCTGTGGCCCTAGGAGTTGTTCCTTCTACTGGTAAGACTAAAGGGTGAGTGGGGTGGGATTGTGCCCTCGCAATGCGGTATTTGGTTGACCCATGGGATCACATAGGCATCTTGTGGTTTAAGCTGGCACTTAGTTTTGGAGCACATAGGTGGCAGCCAGCTCTGAGCATGGGGGATTTTGTGCCTAGGCCAAGAGTATTGAGCACAGAACAGCTGATCAGCTCAGTGGCGGAGCATGCCAAGTGCCAGTTGAGGGAAAGAGAAAACTTTGGATTTTAGTTGCAGAGGTAAAGAAAGAAACAGAAAGAGTCTGATTCCAGAAAGAAGGGGTGGAGATAAAGTGGAAGAAACCAACTCCTGAGAGGCTGCATTACTTCTGTCGGGAATAGTTGTAGCAACGGTGTAGTGTGTGTGCTTGTGGAACAGTGTTATACCTCATTGCGTGGCTATTTTCTTCATATTGGCAGGGCACCTGTTCCTTCTATCCTTGATCCGTGGCCAATTTATTTTGTCATGGGAATCTTTTATCCCCCCCCCAATGAGATTCTTTATTTTTAAAATAAAATTTTTATATATTTAAAGAGTACAACATGGTAATTTGATATACATACACATAGTGAAATAATTACCACAGTGGAACTAATTGACATATCTTCTCACATAGTTACTCTGTGACTACTGATGGAAATGTAAATTGGTACAGCAATTATGGAAAATAATTTACCTTTATAATTGTCTTAGTACATAATACTGTATGTGGTATCAGTGCCTAAAAAATTACACTGAACAAATAACTCAGAACATCACAAGATGCAAACTCCTTTCTGATAAAAACATTGTTCTTTCCTTTCAAGTATTTCATAAAAACCTCTGCCCAACATCAATGCTATTGTCATGGGACTCTTAAAGAGGCAGGCACCCTAAGGGTATTTAATTAGTCCGACCCACGCTGCACTGCAGCTAGGCCTTCTGGAAGTGGTTCAGTCTTAGCAATAAAGAAGGTGGAAGGAGCGGGTAAAAGAAGCAGCCTCAGAGAGAAAGCAAATAGTAAGAATAGTTTGTGGCTCTACTAAGAGAGGAAGTGCAGAGAGCCGTGAACACAGAGCAGAAGGAGGTATGCAGAGTAAGGACCGAGTTACCTATGAAACATTCTAGGGAGGCACCACGGTGAGTAGGCATGAATGCTCAGTTAACTGTGTTCCTGCACGTTGCGTAGGTCTTTGTCTTGTGCTGGGTGGGACTTAAATCTAGTGGCCTAGATTGCCACTGAGTCATCCCTACAGGAGGCTTCTTTACAATGGCAAATGCCCTATTGGCTTTTACTGTCTGAATCACACCCACCAACTTATGCTGCTGGGCTGCGGTGACTCAATCAACCATAGAAGGGAGTTAAGGAAATAAAGTAAGAGGGGTAGAGAAACGTAGGTGCGAGGCAGTTGCTTACCTGGAGATGATCCGCCATTGTCTTTCGATTGGTGGTCCAAATGCATTGGTGTGAATTCTTGACAGGCTCTTACAGAAAAAAAGAATTAAGATTTATTGCAGGAAATGTCCTTGGGATTTATTGCAAGGAGTATTAGGATTCATTGCGGGGAGTGTCCTTACACCTGGGCAAGAAGTTTCTGGCATGCTAGATATGGGTGTATAACTCCTTAAGGCAGGGCCTCCTCTCTCAATATAGTTATTTATGCATGTCATCATAGTAAATGTGTAGTCTGTGACTTGTCTTTGAAACTTACTCTGGCTTGGGGTCTCTTAGTCTTTTTTTTGTGTGTGTGTTTGGTCACTTTATTTCACTAAATAGGGAGAACTGGTAATCTGAGTAATAGGGATTAGATAAAATGATGGATGTTAAAACTACTTTGTACATAAAGTTATCATTGTTGCAGAGGCACTGCCAGCAAAGAAATGGAGGAAAAATCCTAACTCTTCTATGTGGCCCTCATTCTCTGGCCTTTTCTCTTAGTTACTTTTTAATTTTTTTTTTTTTTTTTTTTTTTTTTTTTTTTTTTTTTTTTTTTTTTTTTTTTTTTTTTTTTTTTTTTTTTTTTTTTTTTTTTTTTTTTTTTAATGTAGGTAGTTCCCTGGCTGGGAATCGAACCTAGGCCACAGCGCTGACAGCGCCAGCAACGAAGCCTTAAGCCACTACACCACCAGGGAACTCCTACTTTTTAAAAATGGTACACACAGACATCTTTGTGGAAATTTGAAAATATTTCTGCTGGAAGGAATCCTAGAAATAGAGTTGCTGGATCAAAAGGTCTATGTATTTTAAATTCCATTAGGAGCTGTCAAATGGTTTTTCCCAGTTGACGTCACTATTTTATACTTAATTTATTCTTTTTTTCAACGAGTGTTTATTGAGCATATATTGTATGGTCATTACTGTTCTAGGTGTTACAGATACACCAGCACATAAAACAAAGTTATTATCCTCATCAGGCTTATATTTTGAAGAGAAAGACTATACAAATAATACAATGGCTGGTGGTGATTAGCACTATGAAAAAACAAATCAGGAAGAAGGGATAGAGAATAATGAGGGAAGGTACTACCTTAGGGCAATTGGAGGCTCTGAAGCAAGAGGTGACATTTGAGCTTAGAATTGAATAAAAAATAGGTTTTTCAGTATTTTCCTGGGTTAAATTAGCTAATTCTTTAAAGTTTTATACCTTGTATATCTATACCTAAGTAAGTGGCTGTCCTGGTGCTCGGTGATACACAGAAATGAAGGATGACTCAGACAACATGCAAGAAGCTGAGAAGCCGTGAGAGGGACAGACCATGCAAGAAGTCTGACCCTGACTCCTGGTCCTCACAAGAAAGAAGCAACAAGGAATAGCTCAGCCTTGGGGAAAGAGCAAAGACAGCAAACATATTCTTGAACTTACTTGGTTTCTTATCATGTCTCACCCTGCAACTATGCTGACCTTGGCACACACTGTTTTTAGTTACATTCCCAACATAGTCAGCATGATCTCGGTCGCCCTTGCTTTTGCTCAGGAATGCTGAGCCCCTTCTCTGTCCCTAATGGGTCCCAAAGTGGCTATTGCTGGCATATTATTAATAGAAAGCAATTTTTTATATCAATTTGTTAGTCTATGAGCCCCTTTTTAAAAATTACTTATTCTGATGATCACAGTTCCGCACTGCTTGTAGAATGAGTTGAGAAGTTTTCTACCTATTTCTCTGCCCTTAATCAGTTTAAATAGCATAGGACTTAGATTATGAAGGAATGATCCTTAAATGATCTCCATTTACACGTGTGAGGAAGGCTATTTTTTCCCTGCTAATTGGATTCTGAGCAGTGTGGTCCCCCTTTCCCTTCACTCCCAAGGACACATGTACCTTCCTGAATAACATGAATCCTCTTCTGGAGGTCTTGAGGAGGCAGACATTGTGGTCATGTTTTCAGGTGCACATCAGAAAGGAGCTTTCTTTCTGATTGGTAGTTAGTTCCTTTTCTCAGACGTACCTGTCAGACTTCAGCAGTTCCAGTTGTTTTACTCTGCTTATATGTTACTTTGGAAAGTGTATTAGGAGGGCACAGGAATCAGAATTGTGAATTTGGGCTGACATCTTCTCAGAAACACTCTCTTGCTGTTATGGATTTAGTTATATTTGTAAAGTGTATGTTCAAGTCTTATGTGAGAGTTGGAGCAAGAGAGAGGAGAGTGCGTGCTTAGTACTCAGGCTCTATCTTGATTACAGCTGAAAGTAATGTGCTCCTAATACTAACAAAGGGTTTACAAATGATTTATCTTCAAAATGTGGCTAGCAAGGATCTTCTGATAGTTTTACATTAAAATAACATTTACTCACATTGGAGTTGTCTTTTTAAGAGAGGAAGAGAGGGAGTCCCTGATATTTTGGGAATTTTGCGTGGTGTACATTGTGAACCTGAAAGTAACCTGTTATATATGTATAAAGGTTTGAAAATGGCTAATTTATATGTAACATGTGTAATGTATTTCATGTAATAGTGAAATCTGTGGAAAATATGATTTTAAATTGTCTCTTTTTTATTTATATTTATAAATATGTATTTTTAGTAAGATATCTGTGTTATACCTGTGCTCTGTTGTGCTCTATAGAAGAATAAAATACTGATCTCTTTGGATTAAAATTATTTCAGAATTTTGACAAAACTTCTGGAGGTATCAGATGATCCACAAGTGTTAGCTGTTGCTGCTCATGATGTTGGAGAATATGTACGGCATTATCCACGAGGCAAACGGTAAGAGACAAGCCATTAATTTCACTTGGGTTTCCTGTGTTGACTTAATAATAACATCAACTAGGTAATCTGTCACCAAAAGGATTTATTTTGGAAAAGTAAAAAAAATGAAAAGGTACTGAGAGCCTCAGAACATGTGTTCCTAGCTGACTAGGTAGGTGCATGCTCTGGCTCTCTTCCAAAATGGAACACACACACACACACACACACACACACACACACACACAGGAGTTGAAACCATAGAGTTTATAAACAGAAAGTTAAGACCATAAGACTTCCAAGAACTCACCTCTGCCCACAGACCTCTCAGAGCCTGATCAGATTTCTTAAAATCCCAGTTCCACCTTATTATTACCCCCTTTTGATCAAGATCTTTCTTTGAAAGCATTGCTGATCAACAATCAGGCCTTCAGTCTTCAGCATTTGGTCCCTCACTGTCAGGAAGGACCACTTCCAGGTGTCAACTCTTATGTCAGAGGGCAAGTGTATGGATCGGAAACAGCTTGTGTCCAAGGTTAACAGGTAGCAGATGCAGAGCTTAATAATGATAAGAAGTTAAAAACAGAATTAGAACAACATAACAACCCAGTCTATATGACAGATTTAAACCAGGAGCTCAAACCTGTAAATTAGGAGATGAAGATGATCATAAGCTGAGATAGATCAAAATTCTTAATGACAGCTCCAATAACCAGAAAAGTACCAGGAAGAGATTCCCTCTACTTTTCATAATAGCATAGGAAATGTGAACAATAGCACGTTCCTCCTAAGGAATAAAGAAAATGAAATAAGAATTAATGTAAAAAACAATAAGTTGTACAAGTCTGATTTAGGCACTTTGGCAATATGTCTCTTTTTAGGGGTCACTTGTCTTACTTTTTACAGCTTGAGTTTCAGGTCAACAGACTGTGCAGTTCCAATCAGGGCTGTGTGCCTTCTTTAGGTGTGATATGTGTATCTAGAAACCTATTCCCTACACTTTAGCAGCACAGGGATTAATCAACAGTACCTAGTAAGGGCCCTTCCAGTGAGGCCTAAGGGCATCCTTTTTGAGGTGTCTTCTCCAATAAACAAAACCTCCAGATTGTCGAATATGGATTTTTAGTTTTTCACTTCTCTGGAGTGCACTGTGAAAATACTGTTCTACCAAAATATAATTATTCTCAATAGAAGCAATTAAGCCTTTACCGTATTGAAGTATGTCTCCTTTTACCAACTGTGGATCAAAAGCAGCAGGGGCCAAATGCATAGGGCGTCCTGTCGTTATTTCAACGGGTGAAAATTTTTGAGTCCCAAAAGGGATGGACCTGAAATTTAAAAAGACTAATGGCAATGCTTTTGGCCAAGGTATAATATTTGAAATGTTTCTACAAATTTTGCTAATTGAGTTTTAATAATGCCATTTGTGCTTTCAACCAATCCTGAAGATGGAGGATGAAACGCACAGTGAAAATGCTGTAGAACTGGTCAGATAGCATAGACTTGTCTTATTACCTGACCAGTTAAGTGGGTACCTGATCATTGTGGAGTTCAAGAGGAGTTCCCCAAGTAGGAATAATTTTCTCTAATAGCACTTTAGCTACCAGGAAAGCATTAGTTTGTTTAAAAGGGAAAGCTTCAGTCCAGTGAGAAAACATACATATCAGGGCAAAAACATATTTATACCCATGAAATGGGAGAAGCTGTATAAAATCTACTTGCCAGACCTCAAATGGACCATTTGGCAACTTAAAATGTCCAGGGGTAGTGTGAATAGGCTTCCCTGGGTTGTACTTTGGACAGGTGGGACACCTAAGGTAGGCACTTTTTGCAGCCTTGTTAGTATCTCCCCACCAGTATTGGTTCATGAATGCTACCATTTTGTCAGTGTATCAGTGGATTAACACATGTACAGTAGTTAGGAGTGAAAATTTTAGACTTTCTGGTAGGACTGGGTTGTTACTTGGTCCAAACCAGAGCCCTTTTTCCTTATTGAGCCATCAGTTGTTAGATTTCCAGTCTTGCTTTTCTTCCTTTGAAGCTAATTGCTGGGCTACTCTGGCCAGTTTTTCTAAGATATCAACTGGGAAAGCATCTCTTTGAACCATGACAGAGGTTTGTTTGGCTGCCGCGAATGCCTTTAAGGGCAGCATTTTTAGAAAAAAAGTTAGCAAGATGATTCCCTTTAGCTTCCAGGGAATCAAGTTTAGAATGTCCTTGAATCTTAATCACAGCTAAACCATCAGGTAAAAGTATAGCGTTTAATAATTCCTGAACATACGGACCATTTTTTATTTTATCTCCATTGGAGGTAAGTAAGGAAACCACATTGTTTTCATAACATTCCAAAGTCATGAACTACTCCAAAGGCATACCTACTGTCAGTATAAATGTTGACAGCTTTAGATTTTGCTAAAATAAAATGCAGTCTAGAGTGAGGGCATATAATTCAGCCTGCTGTGCTGAAGTGGCCAGAGACAACGATGTTGTATTGCCTCAATGATTTCGCAAGGAGCTACAATGACATAACTTGCACAATGCTCACCATTTTTGTTTTGTAAGTATGAACTGTCTGTAAACCGTGAGAAATCGACTTTACCTAGAGAAGTCTTCTGCAGATTGTCACAAGGAGTCAGGAGATGATCTGTCAGTGTCAGGTGGTCATGAGGTGTTTCCTCGGTTTCTGAGTAGAGAAAGGTAGATGGATTAAGATGATTACAATTAGACAAATTTATGTGAGAAGCGGTTGACAAAAGCATTTCATAAGAAGTAAGGGAACGAGCTGAAAGATGCTGAGTGTGATGAGAGTTCAGGAGAGCTTCTGAGCATGTGGTTACAACAAAAATGGTTAGAGGGGATCCCCCAACAATTTTCTCTGTGGGCTTAACCATTGGGACAGTAGCAACAACGGCCCTAAGGCAAGGAGGGTATCCCTGAGCTGCAGGGTCCAGTTGTTGACTGTAGTAGCCTAGGGGTTTATACTGATCCCCATGTTTTTGAGTGAGTACTCCAAGGGCATTTCCTTCCTTTTCATGTTTAAAAAGGAAAAAGGGAATCTGATAGTTAGGATGCCCAAGGGAAAGTGGGTATCCTTTATTAAACTCTCCTTCAAGTCTTTAAAGGCTATGTCATCCCACTCTTCCCATGAGATTGGGTCAGGACTGTCATTCTTTAGTAAGACATATAAAGGTTTTGCCATAAGAGAAATTTGGGATCCATTTCTGGCAGTAGCCAGCTAGCCCAAGGAATCCTTGTAATTGATGCTTAATTTTGGGCCTTGGGAAACTTGTGACACCATGAAGCCTGTCTGGATCCAGGTGTAGCCCTTGTTCTGATATCAGAAGTTCCAAATACTGGACCTGACTTTGGACAAATTGCAATTTTTCTTTAGAGACCTTATGTCCTTCGAAGTCCCAAGGTTCCAACAGGTGGATGCTATCTTTCTGTGAGGAAACCTGAGAAGAAAAGCAAAGAAGTAAATCATCCACATTTTGCAACAAGGTGGAACCTTTAGGGAAGATTACATCATCTCAGTCGGTTTTCAGGATCTGTGAGCAATAAGGACTTTCAGTAAAACCCTGAGGCATTATAGTCCAGGTATATTGCTTTCCTTCCCAAGTGAAGGCAAAAAGGTATTGACTAGCTTCATCAACTGGGATGCTAAAGAAAGCACTGCATAAATCAATTACTATAAAGAATTTACTTCCAGTTGGAATGGATGCTAGCAATATATGAGGATCAAGAACTATGGGGTGTCAAGGGATCACAATGTGATTTACTGCTTGGAGTTGCTGGACAAACCTCCACCCTCATCCCTTTGGCTTTTTCACAGGTAAGATAGGAGTATTGCAAGAACCAGTACAAGGAATAAAAAGGCCTTAAGTTATGTAATCCTCTATTATTGGCCTTATATCTTGAAAAGCTTCTTTACTTATAGGATATTGATTAATTTTGGGCAAAAGCTTTGAAGGATCAATTTTAATTTTAATAGGAGGTGTACTATAACTTCCGTCAGTATCAGTTGAAGATTTTGCCCATAAAGAAGGTGGCACTTGGTCCAATAGGGACAATTGATCATCACTCAGATTCACCTACTGTATGGTCAAAAACAGCACAGCCAAGAGGACACTGAAAGGCCATGTAATTCATCTAATTGGTCATTTCAACAGTTAACCATCATGTTCTAACATTACTTTTTCTTTTCAAGAAAAGGATATTTTAGCATGATACTTCTCAAGGAAGTCTCTGCCTAATGGGTAGAAGCAGAAGAACTAAGGAGAAAATGATGTCTACCTCTTAAAGGACCTAAACAGAAGGGAGTAGGTTTAAATACAAACTTGTTGAGATTTATTTGAAATTCCCCACTGTTTTAAATGTTTCATTACTCTGAGGCAGGGGCTGTTTTATAACAGCGATGTTGAGCACTGAGAGTGTAGCACTGGTGTCAATAAGAACAGAAATAGTTTCCTTCCCAATATAAAGAGAAGTTTCTCCAAGCCAATTAAGATGAAGGATTGACAAAAGCCCCAGTAGTCCCTCAGAGCCCCAGCATTGGCAATTAGGAGGACCTGGAATAGGCTGGTTAAAAAGCTGAGAGCATCTGAAATGCTTAAATGTACTGCAGTCTTTCTTCCATTGTCCTTGCCTCTTATAGTAATGGCACAGATTTGAAGTCCTTCAGTTTTGTTATAGGGCCTCTCATTTGTTAAGGCTGAAAAGTAAAAGTCTTGGCAATTTTACTTTTAGGTGGCTCATCTAGAGTACTGGCCAACATTGGCCAAATTTACCAAACCCAGGGTGGCCATGCCTCCCCATCCCATCCTGGACCTCCTAACCAGGAGGGAAAGGTTTTTGTTCAGTCCACTGACAAACAAAGAATTAAAAGTTACTCATGTGGTATCAACATCTGAAGGAAGACTAGAGTTTTTCTTAAAGATGACCTGAGGTCTATTGTAATAGTCATGAACAGTTTCATCAGGTCTTTGTGAGCAAGTCAGATTTTGTTGCAATTAGTAGACCTTGGGAAAGCCTTAGGAATTGCTTGATGTAATTTTTGAGTAACTTCCTTGGCTTCTTCCCCAAAATTGGAAGTTTGCTTTTCTAAGTCTCTCTCAGGATGCTCCCATATAGCAATTCTCATCCAATGTTGAGCCGGGCCTTCACCAACCAACATGTGAATTAGCTGATACAAATCAGAAAACCCGGGCAGGTAAGCCTGAATAGTAATATCAAACTCCTCAGCAAATTTGTGAGAATCTTCAGGTTACTTTAGGAAATTTTATAATGGCTCATAACTCAGCTTTTAGTCCAGGGACATAGGAGACTTGGGTTTTGCTAGGATCCCCAAAGGCTTTAATCTTAAAAGGAAATGTACTGGTTAAGTTCAGAGGAAGAAGCAGGAGAGGGTTTGGCAGTAGGCGGTGTCTGGGTGAAGCCAAAGGCAAAGGAACTGTGGAGAAAGAAGGTTGAGGTAAAGTATCAAGATACAGTGGAGCTGTGGGGGAAGGGTAAGACAGTGCTGTAGGAGAACAGGTTGCTTCAGTCAACTTTGTGTCCTCTTTTGAATTTTTAACAGCATTGTTAATTTTAAGACTCTATCTCCCAAAAAGGCAACTTGACATATATTGTTTCCTTTGGAAGCCTTGATATACCATTCAAAAAAGGCATTTTACTCACTTTCTTCAATTTTAGCACTATTATTATTTAATTTGGTTTCAAGAAAATTAAGTTTGGGAATCTCAAAAGTTCCTCAAGTTGGCCATTGATTTTCTAAATTACTTTTAGTCAGATCTGCCCATTTAGTTAGATATGCACATGAAGATTTACCAAGGGTTTTAACTATGTATTCCCCTGGTTTTCCTGATGGAGGGACAGTCTGAATTTAGATAAATAAGATCCCATTTTGGGAGTGTACTGCTGGGCCCAAAATAATCTGCCATTCAAGTAATCTGCAGGTCTTCAGCCTGCCTCACTCTAGAACATTGAGATAAGTGAAATCAAACCTTAGGCTGAGATGTCAGTTCTCACCTAACTCTCCAGGAGTTCGGTATAGGTGGAGCTGGGTGTTGCTTTTCTCTCTGAGCCAAACTGGCTAATTTTCATACAAATAAATATCTTTATTCCCAAGGGGGTCTTAGGCAAGAGCCAGTTTAGTCTCAAAGGACAACATGCTTTCTGAAGAAATCAGGCTGACATGCCACACCAAGTACTCATAACAGATAGTTAAACAATTAGACAAGGCCTTTAAAACACCAACACACACACACACACACACACACACACACACACCACACACCACACACACACACACACACACACACACACACACACACACACCACCCACCACACACACCCCCAAACGATTCTTGAATAAAGCCCAAAGAGCTTTGGGCAAAAAAGCGCTTAGCTCAAATCAAGAGAGAACTCACCTGAGGCCTCTGAATCAGAGAGTAAATAGTGAGCCAAAACAGCTGTTTCTATAGGGCACCTTGCTTTCTCATCCAGTCCAGTGCTGTTGGAATTCATTTGTCTCTGGATCCCAGATGAGCCCCCAAATGTTGACTTGGTAGTAACATTGACTAGGTAATCCTTCACCAAAAGGATTTATAAAAAGAAAAGGTTCTGAGAGCCTAAGAACATGTGTTTCTAACCAGCCACATGCATGCTCTGGCCCTGTTGCAAGATGGAGGAGAAATATGTGTGTGTGTGTGTGTGTGTGTGTGTGTGTGTGTGTGTGTGTAGTATTTATATATATATTAGAGATAAAGGAAATTGAAACCATAGAGTTTACAAACAGAAAGTTAGGACCATAAGAGGTGTAAGAACTCAGCTCTGCCCACAGACCTCCCAACCTGGTCAGATTTCTTAAAATCCCAGTTGCATTTTATCACCTGAAACAATCACTTAGATTCATTAACAATGAAATGATAGATAGGCTTTTTTAGTTTTTATTTTATATATATATTTTAAGTCTTATGATAGTCGCTTTTTTCTTTTTGTTAAATTTTTATTAAATTTATTGGGGTGATAATGGTAAGTAAAATTATATAGGTTTCAAACGTACATTTCTATAATGTATTATCTATCTATTGCATTGTGTATTCACCACCCAGAATCAGTTCTCGATTCTCCTTCCATTGCTATATATTTGACTCCCTTTACCCTCTTCTACCACCTGTCCTTCCCCGTTACCTTTTAAAAAGAGGAGATCAATGCCACCTCAATAAAATTAATAATAATAAAAAATAAAAAAAAGTAAGAGATCAAGGTGCCAATATTAAGGGAGAAAACATTACCTGGAACAAAGGGCTGTTTTATGTTGTTTTAAACAGCAGGAGTGCATAGTGCCTTTCTTTGAATTGTTGCTTTTCCACTTACTAATTGGTTTCCTAATTTATACAATTGGGATGATAATCATACTCCTTTCTTATGAGGTTGATGTGAGGATTACATGAGTTAATCCAAGTACAGTGATTAGAACAGTGCCAGTAGGTACATAGTAAGTTCTTTATAAAACAGTATCATATAAACCCAGAGCTTCTTACAACGTGAGGAAATATTAGCAGAGTCACTGTTGTAATTGCAGACTTTAATATTCCACAAATAACCTTGCCAGGGTTATGACACCTTACTGAGTTGTTTGTACAGTGCTGCCAGTGTAAGCTCATGGTGACAAGTTTGCAAACTTAACTGTCGAATTTTGAGTACAACGATAGCTCTGATGGCCATCCCAGAAAGAGTTATAAATTGCTCTGAAGGGTGGATTAGGTGCTGATGTTGGTGCATAGTGTCCCAAGGGTAGTATTTCAAAGGTGACCATAGTGATACTCAGCAGTGAGGTATGTAGCACTTTTTCTAGGATGAATTTGGGAAATTAACAATCCAAGCTTGTATATAGAAAAGTGCTATAGGAGCACACAAATCCTTCCCACCGTCGTTTGGAATGGTGAGGATTTAGTCCAAGTGCCTCTGCCCTTGACTGGCAAAAATTTCTAATGTGGCCTTGATGCAGAGCTATCACACTTCTGTCAGCAGAGGTGGCTGATACACCCCAACAATATCCAGGGGGCTGCTTGCCAGATAAACTTTCTGAGGTAAACCCTTTGTGAAAAGTAGCTCTTTGCCTGCTGCTGTTGAATTGACCCAGGTAGGCCTTCGGACTCTGACCTGACATTCCCATTTTGGTGTAGGTCAGCTCAGCCTCTACAACTGACAAGGTGGGAAGGACACACAAGGCCTTGCTGTCAAATCAAAATGGAATATTTAAGAACGCATCCAGCTGGACCCAGTAGCATCTTGACTTTACATAAAAAAGTGACAACTGTGTCTTGGGGGAAACTTCATCTTCATTCCCGCCTTGAAAATAAACACACTGGCTCAATGGAGCCCAATATTCATAGAGATTGCCATCTTTGCTGGGGCTAGGGTTACAGATGGTTCACTGAAGTTGAATCTTGACGGGGATCCACTAGGTTGTCACTGCTTTTCAACCTTAGTACCAGCTATGCAGAACTGAACATAGACATGGTCACTCCACTCAGTGGACAGACTTTAGGTCCTTCTTGTGTATCTGGACATCATCTCCTTGATGAACTATTATTTTTACTGAGACCTAACTCCTGGGCTGTTGCCAATGGTCTAGCTCCTTGAGTAGTCACTTAGAAAACTGTAGACTAGCATATAACACACACCCTTCCTGATGTTGAAAACTATGGAAACTAATTGTAGTGTTGATCAGACCAACTCTGTCCAAATTGACAGTTTTGCTGTCTGGATGCTCTATCCAATATTGAAAGTGGGATAGTGAAGTCTCCAACTGTTAATTGTGTTGTTGTTTATTTCTCCCTTCAGCTCTGTTAATATTTGCTTTATATACAGAGTGGGTGCCAAAAAATGTATACACATTTTAAGAAAGGGAAAAAACTGTCTTAAAATTGTAATACTCAACATATACTAATGATAAAAGATGAATACAAGTTACATTTGACTTCTGCAATTATAGGAGATGCTCAAAGTGGATACCATCAGCATCTAACACTTCTGATTGCAGTGAATTACTGTTTGAGCAACATTGACCAAAGTGTCCACTTGTATCACTGTGCATGCCGTTTCAATGTCTTCCCGAAGTATTGCCAGTGTAGCCAGTTTTTTTACAGTATACCACATCCTTTAAGTTCCCCCATAGGAGGAGGTCATGGAGAAAACTCAAACAATGGTCTTGAATTTGAAATACCACTTCAAAATGGTCTTGCACTCCTCAAATAATAACTGTTTCCACCATTTTCTTGAACTGTCCTGGTAGCATCACCAGGTTGTCGCAAATGGCAGTATTTCATCTTTTCTTATAGCTGAGTAATATTTCATTGTGTGTATGTACCACAGCTTTTTTTTATCCAGTCATCTATCAAAAGGCACTTTGATTGTTTCCATGACTTGGCCACTGTGAACAGCACTGCAATGAACATTGTGGTACATAAGTCATTGCAGACTAAGGTTTTCAAATTTGGGGGTAGAGACCCAGAAGTGGCATTGTTGGGTCATATGGTAACTCCATTCCCAATTTTCTGAGGAACCTCCACACTATCTTCCATAGCGGTTGTACCGGTTTACATTTGCTGAGTCCATTTCAGCTGACAGGGACTCGAGGGATGACCGGACTTTGGAGAAATAAAGACAGAACACAAGAAGTATAGGAAAGAGATCAGAGGGCAAACAGCTGGTGAGACTGAGAGCCCCAAGCATTTCCAAATACCTGTATTTATTGAAGTTCTTTACAATAAAGTCAGGAGGATCTGCACATCCACCTGGTTACTCTTTAACTATACTAATTCAATAGGCTATTGTGTTTCTTCTCAGTGACTTCATCCTTGGAATGCCCCGGGCCAGTTTTCTACCTGGGAGAGATGGAGTGTTCCTCATCCTCTTTCTTTGGACTTAGTCACCACCCTACATAATTTTCTCATTAACCTTTCCTGGTGCTGTGTCTTCATCACCAGCTTTCCTATTAACCTTTCCTGGCATGCATTCCCATCAACAGTGTGCAAGAGCTCCTTTTTCTCCACACCCTTCACACCCTCTCTAGCACTTGTTATTCCTTATCTTGTTGGTAATAGCCATTCTAAGAGGTGTGAAGTGGTAGCTCATTGTGGTTTTGATTTGCATTTCCCTGATCACTAATGAGGTTAAGCATTTTTTCATGTCTGTTGGCTGTTTGTTGTTATGTGGGAAGTGTCTGTTCAGGTTCTCTGCCCACTTTTTAATTGTTGTTTTTTTGTTGTTGAGTCATACTAATTCTTTCTGTATTTTAGATATTAGTCCCTGATTAGATGCCTTGTTTGCAAATATTTTCTCCCATTCAGTTGGCTGTCTCTTTGCTTTGTTGAGTTTTCTTTTGCTGTGCAGAAGCAGTTTAGTTTGATATAGTCCCATTCATTTATTTTTGCTTTTACTTCCTTTGCCTTTGAGGTCAGGCTCATGAAGTCTTCCTTGAACCCAAGGTCTATAAGTTTAGTATCATTATTTTCTGCTGTACAGTTTAATGTTTCAGGTCTTATGTGGAGGTCTTCAGTCTATTTTGAATTAATTTGTTTACAGTTCACATCTCAGATTCATTCTTTTACATGTGGATTTCCAATTTTCTCAGCACCATCTACTGAAGAGGCTTTCTTTTCCCCATTGTATATTATTTGCTCCTTTATCAAAAATTATTTGTCCATATATTTGTGGATGTATTTCTGGGTTTTTATTCTGTTCCATTGGTCTGTGTGTCTGTCTTTCTGCCAATACCAAGCTGTTTTGATTTTTGACACTGTAGTATAAATTGAAATCAGGAAGCATGATACCTCCAGCCTTATTCTTTTTATGTAGCATTGCTTTGGCAATTCAAAGTCTTTTGTAGTTTTATACACATCTGATTTTTAAAAATTATTTTGTGAAACTATGCGGGATTTTGATGGGAATTGCATTCATTCTATTGCTTTGGGTAATATGGCCATTTTAACAATATTGTTAAGTCTTCTTCGTGAACACAGAATATGTTTTCATTTCTTTGTGTCCTCTTCAATTTCTTTTAATAGTTTCTTATAGTTTTGAGTGTATTAAGTTCTTCAGGTTCTTTGTTAAGTTAATTCCCAGGTTTTTTATTCTTTTTGTTGCGATTGGAAAAGGTATTGATTATCTCATTTCTGAAGATTCATTGTTGGTATATAGAAATAAAATTTATTTTTGTACATTGATTTTGTATCCTGCAACTTTACTGTATTCATTTATTCTTTCTATAGTTTTCTGGTGGACTCTGAAATTTTCTGTATAAAGACTCTGCAGACAGTGACAGTTTGACTTCTTCTCTTCCTGTTTGGATACCTTTTATTCCTTTCTCTTGTCTGGTTGCTCTGGCTAGAACTTCCGGTAATATATTGAATGTCAGTGGTGACAGTGGGCTTCCCGGTCTTGTTCCTGATTTTAGGGGATGGTCTTCAGCATTTTCCCTTCAGTATGATATTAGCTAAGGGTTTGTCATTCATGGGCTTTATTGTGTTGAGATACTTTCCTTCTATACCCATTTTATTCATTGTTTTGGTCATAAATGGATGCTGTATCTTATCAGATGCTTTTTCTGCATCAATTGATATGATCATATGGTTTTTATCTCTTATTTTGTTTATGTGGTGTATTGATTTGTGTATATTGAATCATCCTTGTGCTCCTGGGATATATACCCACTTGATTGTGGTATATAATCTTTTCAATGCATATTGTATTCTATTAGTATTTTGTTTAGGATTTTTACATCTGTGTTAATCATAGATACTGGTTTATAGTTTTCTTTTTTGTGTTGTCCTTACTGGGCTTTGGTATTAGGGTAATGTTTGCCTTGTAGAATGAGTTCGGAAGTATTGCCTCATCTTCGGTTTTTTGGAAGAGTCTGACAAGAATTGTATTAATTCCTTTTTGAATGCTTGGTAAAACTCGTTAGTAAAATCATCTGGTCCTGGGCGTTTGTCTTTGGGGAGGTTTTGAATATTTTTTTTCAATTTCTTTACTATTGAGTGATTTGTTCAGATTA
Source organism: Lyroderma lyra (assembly GCA_004026885.1). Lineage (NCBI taxonomy): Eukaryota > Metazoa > Chordata > Mammalia > Chiroptera > Megadermatidae > Lyroderma > Lyroderma lyra. The sequence continues at coordinate 77,742 of PVJL010006510.1, forward strand.
TCCAGTACTTCTTGGTTCAGTGTAGGTAGACTATATGTTTCTAGACTTGTCCATTTCTTCTAGGTTGTTAAATTTGGTAGTATAAAGCCCTTCATAATATTTTATGATGTTTTATATTTCTGTTGTAATTTCTCCCCTTTCATTTCTCATTTTGGTTATTTGTATCCTTTATTTTTGTCTTTTGGTTAGCCAGGGGTTTGTCAATTTATTGATATTTTTCAAAGCACCATTTCTTTGTTGCATTAATTTTTTCTATTATCTTTCTGTTCTCAGTTTCATTTAACTCTGCTCTAGTTTTCATTATTTCTTTACTTCTGCTGACTTTAGGTAGTTTTTTTTTTTTTTTCCTAGATCTTTAGGATGGGATGTTAGCATGTTTACTTATGATTTTTCTTGTTTCTTAAGATAGGCCTGTAATAATAAAAATTTCTCTCCTATTACTGCTTTTGCTGCGTACCAATAATTTTGATATGTCATATTTTCATTGTCATTAGTTTCTATGTATTTTGCTCTCTTCTTTTATTTCTTTGATCCAGTCATTTTTAAATAAGAGTTTGTTTAATCTCCATATATGTGTCATTCTCCTTTTTGTTTGCAATTGGTCTCCGCTTTCAAATCTTGTGTCTGAGAATACACTTGCTATGATTTCAATCTTCTTGAATTTGCTGAGGCTAGTTTTCTGTCCTAGGCTATGGTCTATCCTTGAGTATATTTCATGTGTACTAGGAAAGAAGGTATAATCTTTTGTTGTCCAATGAAGTGTCCTGTAAATGTCAGTTATGTCCAATTGCTGTTATGTATCATTTAAAGTTGATATTTCCTCATTTATTTTCTGTTTGGATGATCTGCCTATGGCTGTTAAGTGGGTGTTTAGGTCACTTACTATAATTGTGTTTTTGTCAGTTTCTCCTTTTAGATCTTTAATTGTTGCTTCGTAAATGTCAGTGCTTCCTGATTGGGGGCATGTATATTAATAAGTAGCATTTCTTCCTGTTGTATTATTCCTTTTATCATTATGAAATGTCCATCTTTGTCTCTTATTACTTTGTTAGCCTGAAATATGTTTCTTCAGATATCAGTATGGCAACTCCTGCTTTCTCTGGATGCTATTCACTTAGAGTATTGTCCTTATTGCTGAGGTGTGTCTCTTGGTTGGGTTTTGTTTTTTAATCCAGTCGTCTACTCTGTGCCTTTTTATTGGTGAGTTCAGTCCATTTACATTTAGGGTGATGATTGATATATGAGGATTTCCTATGGACTTTACTTCCTCCCCTTTTTTAAATTTCTTTTTTGTTGTCCCAACTTTTTCCCATTTATTTTCACTTTTTTTTTGTTTCAGGTCAAAGAGTCTCCTTCAGTGTTTCATGTAATGCTAGCCTCGTGCTGGAGAATTTCCTCAGCTTCTATATGTCTGTGAAAGTCTTTGTATCTCCTTCATATCTTAAGGATAATTTTGCTGGATAATTTGTTCTTGTCTGGAAGTTTTTTTCTTTTAATATTTTGAGCATTTTATTCCACTCCTTCTTTGCTTGTAAAGTTTCTGCTGAGATGTCTGATAATAAAGTCTGATGGGCTTTTCTTTAAAGGTTATAGTCTTTTTTTTTCCTCTAGCTCTCTTGAAAATTGTCTCTTTGTCTTTTATTTTTGATATCTTCAGTACAATGTGCCCTGGAGAATATATATGCTGGGGTACAGGTAGCTAGGAGACCTATTTTCTTCTTGAATTTGGGGTTACACATCTTTCCACAGGTTTGGAAAGTTCTTGTCTGCTATTTGTTTGAGTATGCTCTCTGGAGAGTTTTGTTGTGCCCCCTTCTGCTAATCCTATCATTTTAATATTATTTTTCTAATGGCATCAGTTCTTGGAGAGTTCTTTCAGTTCCCTTGACTGTGAAGTCCCTATCTTCTTTCTGTTTCATTTCTATGTTAAGAACTTTGATATCAGTAATTCTTTCCTACATCTGGTTGGCACTGTTTCTTATGGTAGGTAGTTTATTTCTGTTTTTTAATTGCATTGTTTATCTCTCAAATTTCCATTTGATTCTTACTTATATTTTTAATTTCTTTGTTAAAATGTTCCTTTTGTTCATGTATTTGTTTTCTGAGATCATTCATCTGAGTCCAAGTGCTCTGCCAGTATTGTTTCAGTTCTCTGAGAGTTTTAAGGACTGCAGCCTTGTAGTCTGTGTCACTGGATCATATATTTGCTGTCTATATGTTCCTTTTCTCAAGAGTTTTCATTTTGTTTTTGAGCAGCTTTGCATTCTAAGGTACTCATTGTATTTGATGTGTTTCTCTTTCTTTTCCCATGGTGGATACAGAAAGGTCTTTCTTTTCCCAGTTGGTATCACTGTAGTGTCTTCCAGTACTTTTCTCTTGATTCCAGCTGGCTATAAGGGAAACACTAGGTGGAGTTCCGGGGGAGACTAGCTTTGGTAGAAAGTTTGGATAAGGCTCAGGGTCTCAGAGTCTCGGAGTCTTAGGTTTCTTCTTAAGTTTGGGGGCAGTGCAGTTGCTTTGCTTCCTGGGGTAGCTCCCTGGTTGCTCACTTTGCTGCAACATTAGCCCGTTCATCAGGGAGACTGGGGGCAGGGGGTGGAGTGGGGAGGCCAGTACAGGGCAAGCTGGGAGCTGGCTTTAATCATGTTGGTAGTGTTGGAAATAAAACTCTGGTGCTGCAAATGAATACTCGGAGATTCAAATATCTCGGCAAGGCAATCTTCTGCAGAAGGGTGCCCAGAAAAAAAAAAAAAAGAACGGTGCCCAGCAGTGGCTCAGACAAAAGCTGCAGGCACCCCAAGCAGAAGGTTGCACATTTTTTATCACTAATGCAAGCTTAAATAAACCTGTGTCTTATCCTGTTGGCTAGGGCTTCAGACCTCATACTCTTAACCTTACCTTTTTGGCTATTTTATATTTTTATGGTATTTCACAAGGGGGAAGGTATAAGGGATTTGGGAGACAAAGAAATTCCAAGGCAGGCCATGTGACGTTTGTGTAAATGGGATGAGTTGAGGGAGAGGATAGGGGACTGCTCTGAGGTAGATTCCTAAGGTGGGTTTATAAGTAGAGAGGTTATGCCTTTATTTGGAAGAAAAGACTTCCATTCCCACAGTAGTGGGAAGAATGCTTGCCTCTCAGCCTTTCTTTTTCCTTCTGGGCCCATGTTTTACCCAGAACTGTGTTTCAGCATTTCAGTATTTTCATGTTTCCACAGCAGCCACCTGTCAGTTTCAAACTCGCCCAGATCAGAGCTGTAGTCAGGGGCAGGTCACTGCACCTGGGGGCCCTATTCTTGCCTAGGGCAGTTCAGATGCTTTGTTTGGCCTCTAACCCATCCAAAGCATGGTGCTCCAGTTGCAGCAGTGTAACCTGGCTCCCTCCAAGTTCATTTAGTCAGCCCTAGTTGGGTCATGATCTGCAGTCCTGTATCTCTACTCCACTCTGCTCCCTCCCTTCTATCTGGTTTGCCCATCTTTCTCTCACCTTCAGGTGTTTTCTTGTGATGTAAGTATCTCTCAAGTAAGACCATGCCACTGAGGGATTCCTGTGTTGGATCCCATTATTCAGTTGTAGTTTCTAGGAGAGGTTTCAGGGATCCCCTCCCTGGCCACCATCTTGACTTCCTCCAACATCATTTCTTAAGTCCATTAAGTGCTTTTCTTTAAACACAACATGTACTACTTTAATATTGGGGGCTTTTAATAAAAATTGCTTTTTAAAATTTCTTTAATGAGATGTTTCATATTTTGGAACTCTGGCAGCTCTAACTTGCTGTGAGTTCTCAGACTTCTACTCTCCTACCTTCCCATCAATCATTTTTTCCACCATGTCCTCCCTGCAGCCATGCCTCATATCCTTTTGAGCAATCAGTTTTTAATCACAATATACAGTCACCTTCTTTTGTCTTTGAGACTGATTTTTTTAAATTACTTTTTTTAATTTTTATAAGTTTTAGGTGTACAAAACAACATAATCATTAGACATTTATATCCCTCACAAATAATCCCAACAAGTTTACTACCCATCTGACACCATACAAGGATACTACAGTACCATCGACTGTATTCCCAACACTGTAATTTATATCCTATGACTATTTATATATTTTAATTATAGTTGACATTCAGTATTATTCTATATTAGTGATAAAATGCTTCCGAAAACAATCTTTTTTCCTCCTAAAACTGTGACCATGTTATAATTTTTCTTTGTCCTTCCAGTGGCTTATGTGGCTTAAAGTATATTCATTCTTTATTCTGAAGCACCTCGGTAGTATATCTCAGAGTAACTTAAATTCTGTGCAATCTTCTGCCCCTTCTTTGAGATATATTTTCAAATTATTTTCTCCCCATCTCATAGTCTTTTGAAGTTTCTTTGAACCTTCTTGAAAAAGGTAGTGTTCTTTTCTCTGTGAAGTCATTTCCATATCTCCTTCCACAGGAGTGTTTCTTAATAGGTCTTCAGTGGATTTGAAGACCAGCAATTTGAAATAAAGATTTTAAAAGATTAATCAGTACTCAAAAAATTTAATTACAGCTTCAATTACTGATACCTCTAGAACTGAGTACTTGAGTCATACATAAGTTATGTTCTATACTCAATCACTTTCTTACTCTCTATTACTACTAAATTAGAAAATGCTAACTCATTACTCTAAGCTGGCAGGAATGATGGTAATTATTTTAAAGGTTTCTAAAGATAGTTTTAGCTATTCCAATCATATGTAGACCCAGAAGGACTCTCGCTGAAGTCTACTTCAGTATTTTATCAGAAACTAGATTGAACAGCCATTCCATATAAAAACAAGAAAATTGAATATTGCTACTTGTGAGATAAAGGCAAAAAGATCCCCAAATTTCTCTGGTGTTATATTTAGCCACATACAATATTTATTTAAATTCAGTTGTAGCTTGTGGGTGTGGTTTTTAACTATAGTCTTCACTAGTTTTTTTCTCTATAAATAAAATAAAAACACTAAGATTTGGAAAAAAATTATACTTTCAGTGATGTACTCATTTTCACCACAATTCAGTCATACTAAAAATTATTTTGGTATCTCAAATTTGATGTTGATAATTGGAACAAGAGATATTTTTGTTGATATTTTTAACCTATTCAAGATAATGACGTTATTACTAAACTGCTTAAAATAATAGAAAGGATCTTTTACTGGCATTATCAGTACAAGTCCTGTCTTATGCATCATAAAGCTAGTAATGATCATTTTCTACTACATGAAGTAAAAATAATGCCAGTAAAGAAACTGAGTAAGTTTCTTAAAAAAAAAAAAAAAAAAAAAAATGACATGCTTCTCTTTGGAAAGGTAGTCTTAATACACCCCCATGCCTTTCTTCATACAGCACTCAAAGCTTGTAACTTAATTGTGTTAACGTTTCTGTTTCTTTCAACACGAACAATATTAGTAGGCACATAGTTGACTTCCAGTTCAGTTATTATAATCTCTTTATACCAGTATAATCTCTTTGTCCACATAGCAGTAATTTTCCCTGCTGCACATAACTAGTCCTCTTTTAAATATAGAGTCCAACGAACTTCTTGTCCAGATTAGGCCTCCAAAGATACCAAGCATATCTCTTCCATACACTCACTGTGCATATGCTAATAGCTAATGGACACAGACTTCAGTACAGAATCATGTAGTGTTTAAGTGCACAGAAGAAGTGCTTAAGTTCAAAACCTAGCCCTGCCAACTAGGAACTAACTGTGTGACCTTGGTTATGTCGCTTAATGTCTTTGTGCCTTGGTTTCCTCATCTATAAATGTGAAGACTAAATGGGTTCATATGTATGCACTTAGAACAACACTTAGCATGTAGTATTAAACACTTTAGGTGTTTGATAAACTAATTAAATGAGTAATTTTGTCCAGTTGTTAAGCTAAGTATCTGGTGTTGTACATGATAGCAATTATTCTTCTCCACTGTATGTTTTTGATATCCTGTGATTTTTAAACATTATTTAATAAAGAAATTTGACTTTCTCTAAGAACATAATGTTTGTCATTAACTTGGTGATGGACTTGGTTTCTTAAACAACTTTCTTGGAGTCGAGTGACTTGTATACCCTGCCACCTAGCAGGAATATCAGAACGTTGTCTCTTTTTTAGTTTTTTCCCTTTCTCCACCTCAAACAGTAAAACTTACCAGTTGGCAAAATTTTGTATCAAAAATGTATTGGACATTACAGGTGAATATATTACTGGTTCAGTGATAAAATTTTAGATAGTAAAAATCATATTTCTTTTCCATCACACTCAGATTTGTCTCAGCATGCAGACTTTCATACAGCATTCAAAATGGTGTCCTGTTCACTATTGTTTTAATATTTGTTATTTTCATAACTCCTTTTGTAATTGAAAGAAGCACTTTTGATCCAATAACCTGTTTTTGTAAATTGGTGTGGTGAGTATAACACAACAGTAATTGCCTATTCATTGTAAATTTAATAGTTGTCCTCAGTAAATTCAAATAACATGAAAATAAACTATTCAAATGAATTTATTCTATCAACTATACTGGCCAATTTAGTTCTTGTAAAGGACTTATAACCATTAAGATTATAATATGATATCCAAGAAACAAGCACAACTTATTGATCTTACTTTTCACATGTATACGGTATATGTGGATAAAACTGTTTCATTCCTTTGTCCTCCGAAAGCACAAAGCCACCTGTCGACCTGACAGATGCGTAGTCACCTTGGTGACTAGTGCCCATCTGGTCCCAAGGGAATGTACCTCCTTTGCATACATGACTCAATAGCACAGATGGTATAATGAACATTGTTACAACCATCAGAACATTGCAACAGCAATATCAAAGCCACATCAACTCCTCATAGGGCTTGTGCAACTGACTGCAAAAACCTTTCTCTGACAGCAATGCCATAGTGAACATTTATCTTTTTTTTTTTTTTAAGGGCACAGCATCTAAACCAAACTGCCTTCCCACATTTAAGAAATTCCCTACCTTACAAGGCATGTACTTACTCCCATTGTAAAAGATAAATATGCCAGCAAGTCACTTTCCTAAACTCCTATGGCCTAAATTCAGTGAATTAGTTGTATCTGCCTTAGACTTCCAACAGGAATAAGTAATGGAGGGAAGTGGGAACAGGAGGCATTCCCTTAAGGAAGTGGGATTGGCCAGGCTAGGAGAGGAGGGGAGGCAGTAGCCTTGGTGTCTGGGCATGAGCAGAGTAATAAACTCAAGGTCAAGTGCCTAGCTGTAGCAGTACCCTCTCCAGACTATTACTTTGGTAGTTGGATTTTGATTGTGATTCAGTCTGAGTAGCCTTTCAAATATGGTTCCCAGCCTTCCACGCTATAGTTACCTTTCAGTGAATTCTTTTGCTATTTTATCAAGTTTTCGTTTCTGCAGCTGAAAAATTCTTCTGATACAAAAGATTCTTCTCTTTTTTAATCTGGAAAACTAGTTTACTGCCATTAAAACAAAACACAAATGTCCAATGTTCTGTGCTTCCACGGTGTTCTGTATATTTAGCACTTTTCAGCTTGTACAGTAACAATTTGCTATGTCTCTTTAATCTACTAGCTGTGAACTATCAAAAAGATAGGCATAGTGTTTACCAGATAGTAGGGCATAATAAATGCTGAGAGAAAGAGCTACCAAAAGAACTCATGCTTGTTCTCTTAAAATGCAGACTTTTATATGAGGTAGATATCTTTATTTTTCTTTGTACAAAGTTTAGTATATAGTACAAAGCAAATAAAAGTTAGTAAATTGTTTTAATATCATCACAAAGCTTTATCAACCAAATCCAATTAATTTCTTTTTTCTAAATTATAGTTATCATGAAAAATAACATTTTCATTTTAAGTAACTTGAGAAATAAAGAAAAGAATAATGAAAAAAATTTGTAATACTGCAAACCTGAAATAAAAATAAATTTATTTTCAGTTTTCCTCCATCCATATGTTTATATCTTTTCTTCCATAATTATAGTCATATGATATCCCCTATTTTACTTGCTGTTTTTATTCATTTATCATAGCTATTTCCCATCTACAAGTTTTAAAAACTATTATTTAATGCTACCTATATATAAATGTATTCCAGTTTACACAAATCATACTCGTAGATATTTCTCATTATTATGAAAATAGAATGAACATCTTTGCAAACATTTTTTAATTATTTTCTTTTGCTGGTCCCCTTAAATAGATTTAATCAAATAAAGTATAATAGTATTTTGACAACTTTTGAAACATTAAATGTAGACCAGTTCAAACTTCCACCAGCAGTATATGAGAATAGCATTTTTATTGCCTTTCAGCAGCCTACTGAGTGATATAATTTCTCATTTACCTCTCATTACAGGGGAGAATGTCACCTAGAGCTTTCACTTTATATTTTGATTACTTATGTGATTTATGACAAATATTATTGCCATATTTAAGGTAAACATTTTTAAAGTTTGCAACTTACATTATTATTCTTATAAAAAATTTTTTCTTTTTATTGTTAGGTTTATTTGGGTGACATTGATTAGTAAAAATTACATACATTCCAGATGTACAATTCTGCAATACCTGTGTATTGTGTTAAGTGTTCATCATCCAGAGTCAGTTCTCTTTCCATCACCATATATTTGACTCTCATTCCTGCTCTCCCACCCCCTCCCTACACCCTCAGATAACCACTAAACTATTGATCATGTCCATGACTTTTTGTTTCTTTGTTGCTCTCAGCTTTGTAGTTCCACAAATGAATGAAATCATATGGTTCTTGGTTTTTTCTGTCTGGCTTATTTCGCTTTCTATGATGTTTTCAAGGTCCATTCATGTTGTCATTAATGGCCCTATTTCATCTTTTCTTATAGCTAAGTAATATTCCATTGTGTATATGTACCACAGTTTCTGTAGCTAGTCATCTATCAAAGGACACGTTGTCTGTTTCCATGATTTGACCACTGTGAATAATAGTGCAATGAAAATGGGGGTGCATATATCTCTGTGGACTAAGGTTTTCAAATTTTGGGTGTGGATACCCACAAGTGGGATTGCTGGGTCATATGGTAACTCTATTTTTAATTTTTTGAGGAACCTCCATACTGTCCTCCATAGTGATTGTACCAGTTTGCATTCCCACCAGCAGCAGTGTAGAAAGTTCCTTTTCCTCCACACCCTCTCACACTTGTTATTTCTTGTCTTGTTAATTATAGCCATTCAAACAGGTGTCACATGTTATCTCATTGTGATTCATTGTGATTTTGATTTCCATTTCCCTAATAGCTAGTGAAATTGAGCATTTGTTTTCATACGTCTGTTGGCCATTTGTGTGCCTTCCCAGGAGAAGTGTTTGTTCAGGTCCTCTGCCCACTTTTTAATTGGGTTGTTTTTTGTTGTTGAGTCTTACGCGTTCTTTATATATTTTAGATAGTGCTCCCTTATCATATGCCTTGTTTTGCAAATATATTCTCCCATTTGGTTGACTGTCTTTTGCTTTGTTGATGGTTTCTTTTGCTATGCAGAAGCTTTTTAGTTTAACAGAGTCCCATTCATTTATTTTTGCTTTTACTTCCCTTGCCTTTGAGATCAGGTTCATAAAGTCCTTGTTGAGTCCGAGGTCTGTAAGTTTAGTACCAATGTTTTCTTTATGCAGTTTGTTGTTTTGAGTCTTAGGTGGAGATCTTTAATCCATTTTGAGTTGATTTTGATATATGGTGACAGTTTGCCATAGATTTATTCTTTTGTATGTGGTTTTTCAATTTTCCCAGCACCATACTAAAGAGGCTTTCTTTTCTCCATTGTGTATTTTTCACTCCTTTGTGAAAAATTATGTCTATATATTTATGGGTTTATTTCTGGATTTTTAATTTCATTCCAGTGTGTGTGTGTGTGTGTGTGTGTGTGTGTGTGTTTTCTGCCAATACCAGGCTGTCTTGATTATTGATACTTTGTAGTATAGATTGAAATTGGGGAATGTGATACCTCCAGCCTTATTCTTTTTATATAGGATTGCTTTGGCAGTTTGGGGTCTTTTCTGGTTCCATATGAATTTGAGGATTCTTTTATCTATTTCTTGAAAGAATGTCTGTGGGATTTTTATGGAAATCATGTTAAATCTGTATATTGCTTTGGGGTAATATAGCCATTTTAACTCTGTTGATTCTTATAGTCCATGAACATGGACTGTCTTTCCATTTCTTTGTGCCCTTTTCAATTTCTTTTAATATTGTCTTATAGTTTTCAGTATATAAGTCCTTGTTCTTCATTAAGTTTATTCCTAGGTATTTTATTCTTTTTGTTGGAATTGCAAAAAGTATTGTTTGTCTCATTTCTTTTTCTGAAGTGTTGTTGGTATACAGAAATGCAATTGATTTTTGTACATTGATTTTATTCCTACAACTTTACCGTATTTATTATTTCTAATAGTCTTTTGGTGGAGTCTTTAGAATATTCTATGTAAAGGATCATGTCATCTGCAAAAAAGTGACAGTTTAACTTCTCTCCCAATTTGGATGCCTTTTTTCCCTTTACTTGCCTGATTGCTGCAACTAGAACTTCCAGTACTATATTGAATACGAGTAGTGACAGTGGACATCCTTGTCTTGCTCTTGATTTTAGGAGAGTAGCCTTCATATTTTCCCCATTAAGTATATTAGCTGAGCGTTCATCATATATAGCTTTTATTATGTTGAGCTAATTTCCTTCTATACTTATTTTATTAAGTGTTTTGATCATAAATGAATATGGTATCTTGTCAAATGCTTTTTATGCATCAATTGATGTAATCATATGGTTTTCATCTTTTATTTTCTTTATGTGGTGTATCACATTGATTTTCGTATGTTGAACCATCCCTTGTGTTTGTGGGATGAATCCCACTTGCTCATGATTTATGATCATTTCAATGCATTGTTATAGTCTATTAGCTAGTATTTTGTTTAGGATTTTGCATCTGTGTTCATCAGAGATATTGGTCTATAGTGTTCTTTTTTTGTGTTATCCTTACTAGGCTTTGATATTAGGGTTATGTTGGCCTTGTGGAAAGAGTAGGGAAGCATTGCCTCTTCTTAAATTTTCTGGAAGAGTATCAGGAGCATAGGCATTAGTTTCTCTTTGAATGCTTGATAAAATTCATTGGTGAGACTGTCTGGTCCTGGACTTTTGCCTTTGGGGAAGTTTTAGATGATTGTTTCAATTTCATTACTGTTGATTGGTCTATTTAGGTTATCCAGTTCTTCTTGGTTCAGTTTAGGTAGATTATATGTTTCTAGAAATGAGTCCATTATTCAAGGTTGTTAAATTTGGTGGCATGTAGGTCTTCATAATATTTTTTTATGATCCTTTGTATTTCTGCGGTGTCAGTGGTAATTTCTCTTTTTTCATTTTTGATTTTGATATTTCCTTTTTCTCTTTGGCCCTTGGTGAGCCGAGCCAGGGGTTTGTCAGCCTTACTCATTTTTCCAAAGAATGAACTCTTCATTGCATTAATTTTCTCTATTGTTCTTCTGTTCAGTATTTCATTTAGTTCTTTAATTTTTATTGTTTTCTTCCTTCTGCAGACTTTGGGTATTTTTTGTTTTTCTTTTTCTAGTTCTTTAAGATTGGATGTTAGTTTGTTTACTTGTACTTTGTCTTGTTTCTTTCTTTTTATTTGTTTTCTCTTTCCATCATCATATATTTAGCTTCCCCTCCCTTCTCTCCCACCCCCTCCCCTCTCCTTTCTCCCCTCCCTAACCCATTTATCCCCCCCAAAACATTAAACTATTGATTCTGTCCATGGGCTATTTGTTTGTTCATTTCTTTTTTCTTTGTTGCTTTCAGTTTATGAGTGAAGTCATGCAGTTTTTTATTTTTTCTGTTTGGCTTATTTCACTAAGCATGATGATCTCCAGGTCCATCCATTTTGTTGCAAATGGCAATATTTCATCTTTTCTTATAGCTGAGTAATATTCCATTGTGTATATGTACCACAGCTTCTTTATCCAGTCATCTGTCGCAGGGCACTTTGGTTGTTTCCATGTTTTGGCCACCGTGAACAGCGCTGCAGTGAACATTGGGGTACATAACTCTTTGTGGACAAAGGTTTTCAAGTTTGGGGGTAGATCCCCAGAAGGGGGATAGCTGGGTCATGTAGTAACTCCATTCCCAATTTTCTGAGGAACCTCCACACCGTCTTCCACAGTGGTTGTACCAGTTTGCATTCCCACCAGCAGTTTGCAAGAGTTAACCTTTTTCTCCACATCCTCTCCAGCACTTGTTATTCCTTGTCTTGTTATTAATAGCCATTCTAACAGGTGTGAGGTGGTATCTCATTGTGGTTTTGATTTGCATTTCCATGACAGCTAATGAGGATGAGCATTTTTTCATGTCTGCTGGCCATTTCTTCGTGGGAGAAGTGTCTGTTTAGTTCTTCTGCCCACTTTTTAATTGGGTTGTTTGTATTTTTGTTGCTAAGTCTTACTAGTTCTTTATATATAAAGAATATATAAAAATATATAAGGGTCTATATTTTAGATATTAGACCCTTAGCTGATGCGTTATTTGCAAATATTTTCTCCAATCCAGTTGTCTGTCTCTTTGCTTTGTTGATGGTTTCTTTTGCTGTGCATAAGCTTTTCAGTTTGATATAGATTCATTTATGTTTGCTTTTACTTCCCTTGCCTTTGAGGAGGGGTTCATGATGTCTTCCTTGAGTACTAGCTGTATAAGCTTAGTACCAATGTTTTCTTCTATACAGTTTATTGTTGCAGGTCTTATATGAAGGTCTTTCATCCACTTTGAGTTAATTTTTGTATATGGAGAGAGTTCATAGCTCAGGTTCATTCTTTTGCATATCTTTTTCCAGTTTTTCCAGAACCACCTATTAAAGAGGCTATCTTTTCCCCATTGTATGTTTTTTGCTCCTTTATCAAAAATTATTTGTCCATAAATTTGTGGATTTATTTCTGGGTTTTCAGTTCTGTTGCATTGGTCTATATTTCTGTTTTTCTGCCAATACCAAGCTGTTTTGACTATTGATGCTTTGTAATATATATTGCAGTCAGGGAATGTAATGCCACCAGCCTTATTCTTTTTATGTAGTATTGCTTTGGCAATTTGAGGTCTTTTATGGTTCCATATAAATCTAATAATTCTTTTATCTATTTCACGAAAGTATGATTGTGGGATTTTGATGGATATTGGATTAAATCTGTAGATTGTTATGGGCAGAATGGCCATTTTAACAATGTTAAGTCTTTCTATCTATGAACAGGGAATATTTTTTCATCTCTTAATGTCAGTTTGAATTTCTTTTTTTTTTTTTTTTTTTTTTTTTTTTTTTTTTTTTTTTTTTTTTTTTTTTTTTTTTTT